>LZPO01034957.1:127420-138591 GCA_001675575.1 Neotoma lepida
AGGGGCAGAGAGGAGCTGGCCTGGATTGCTGATGCAGGCACAGCCTGACCCCGTGGCTAGCAGAGAGGGATATAGAGATGTCCATCAGCTGCACTGCTGGGTCTGGCCTTTTCACTTGAGAAGAGGGGGACCAGGGGAGCCTGGAGCAAGACCTGGCCTCCCCGAAGTCCTGGAAACACGAATAGGAAGCGAAACCCCCGTAAGTTCCTAAATGGACAGGCTTGTTTATTGCAAAGTACCATCAGAGCACAGATTTGATTGACACCCAGTCCTTTGTCCCTCTGAGCAAATGTTCTGGCCTTTAGTCAGGCTTCTTCCTGAACAATGAGAGGATCCAACCCAGCTCTCAAAGCTTCACATAGGGAAGCAACTCCACACTCATTGGTCTCCTGGGATTGACCTCTCCCACATCCCCTTGGGATGCCCCTCCCCCCGTTACTCCCAATCCAGAGTTCACAAGGACTTTTCTACCCATGAGTCCCCNTTATCACAGTGATGTTCCTGGGAGGTAAGTGATAGGGAAAGACACCAAGACATAGAGGCAGCAAGCATTGCCCAANGTCTAGTTGGTAACATTAGTGGTCTTGTAATGACAGCTCTAGATTAGAGCCTGTGCTCCGCCCTGCCCCAGCATCCTCCCTTCTCTGCCTGTCTGTGTCTGTCAAAGATGTGAGTGGGACCAGGCAGAGAGCTGTCGCATGTTCAGGCAGAACTCCTAGTGGTGCGAAGGGACACTGAATCTGTCCTGTGGGCCCTGCCTGCAGCTGAAGGTAGCTTGTAGGCCCTGGAATGGTGAGGGNCTGTGGTCGTTAATGTGTGGCTCCAGATGGTCAAGGCATTGCAGAAATGGAGAGTCANCCACCACAACCCCTCCTGAAGTCTTTCCTGTGCTGCNGGTGTGCCTCTCCCCTGCAGGTCAATCCAATCCAGGAGCGGGGAGACTGAATCAGGGGCCTGTCAGGCTGATGGATGAGTTGAATGGACTGGCATTTTGGCCAGGGTTCAGGGTAGTGAGGGGCCTCTCACAGAAAGCACGTCTGTCACCACCCTCGTGTCAGTGGGCTCCATGGACTTATTTATATACCCTTACTGCACCTTTGCTGTTCACTTGGCACTTGTTGGGAACAGACGTGGGCTCTGTCCTTAGAGTTTGGTGTCTGGTAGGAAAACAGGCGGCATCTGGCTTGTGAGAAGAGACCTTCACAGGCTTTGCAAACTGGCAGGGTGGAGATGCTCCCACCNATAGGTGCCTGCTTCAGGTGAGGGTGGGTGTCCTGAAAATGCTGAGACTCTCAGCAGGACCAAGGGCCCAGACTCAGCTCTCCTTATACAACAAGGACTGCAGATGCTTGGCCATGAGGAGAAAGTCCCGTGAGTGACAACCTGTCTGCCCTGGGCCCTGTCTGGGGGTGTGTGGCCTTCTNCTAGATCCTTGGAAAGCCCCTAAGATAGCCACAAGGTGGGTGGTAGGGTGGTAGGGTGGTGTGGACCAGGCCTAGGGCCACCTCTGAAGACTGTACAGCCATACATGTCTATCTAGCATCANTTGTCNCTGCTTCAGCCTATGACCTAAGTGCTATCCTGCCCCTTCACATGCCAAAACTGTGCTGCTCTGGCTGTTAGAGAAGCCTTTGGGAGGCTCTGCCCTCAAGGAAAGGGCCTGTCCCCACAAAGGAACTGCGGAGAACTGACTAGACCAGCAGCTGCTGTGTTCCTTGTGTAAACTGCTAGGGAGTGAGGGAAACTGCTGTTTGCTGTCTACACTGCAGGTTGGGCTGAGGGCTGAGTTCTTTCTTGGGTGCACCCTTTCCTACAGGGAGTTCCAGAGGCTAGAGCTTGCTCAGGTTGTATACCCCTCATTACTATGCGGTGTAGTGCCTTCATTTAAAGTGTTTGAATGCTTGTTTGTCACTTATGCTTAGAGGAGAGAGGGGGAGGTGTGGAACTGGGGCAGAACATCCACAAATCATGTACCACAAAACAGCACCCACTGCAAATAGTGTTCCCACTTGTGGGGCCATGAAATTGAGACTCAGTTCCTACCTACTGACAAGCAGTTTAGAGACTCGTCCCCAGGCCTTGGCCTGTGTGACATGGCCCCAAATGCTCCTTCCTCTGTATCTCCTGGCCCTTTCCTCATCTGCCATCTCTCCCTCTCCTTGCTGTGTCCTATGTGATGGGCCAGGGGAGCTTGTGCTTAGAACAGCTGGCATATGCCAGGCCTTCTGCACAGTAAGGGCAGGTGCTGGCGCCGCTGCTGCATTCAGCAGAGAAGCCAGGTCATCTCACCGAGTCAGGAAAGCTTCCTGAAGGAGGTGGTACCGTGGCTGAGCAGGCATCCAGGTGGAAGGGGATGAGAGAGGGCACAGCATAGGCAGGAAGGGGCAGGAAGGACCTAGTGACAACTGGTGGGAATTCAGATGGTGGTAGGAAGAACAGCCAGTGACGGGGGAGATGAGGCCACTTAGGGAGGCCTTGGAATCCTGCATGGGGGGTTAGATCTGATTTGGAAGATGATGACCAAGGGCTCAGAGAATAGGCCTTCCTCCTCTCCTCTCTGTTCTCTGTCTGTGTGGTGCTGGTGCAAGTGGGTGGGTTCATGTACCNCCATGTGGAGGCTGGAGGAAGACCCCAGGGCTCTGCCTCTGTTGTTCTCCACATAATTTTTGGGGACAGGGCCTTTCACTGCACCGGAAGCTTTCTATTTTGGCTGACCTGTCTCTACCCTCCATTGCTGGGCTCATAGACATGCACAGCCATGCTGGGCCTTTATGAAGGTGCTGAGGATTTGAACGTACTTTTGCTTTTGCAGAAAGCTCTCTTCCCCACTGAGCCATCTCCTCAGCCCCGGGGTCTTTCTTCTTAGCCCCTGTGACCTGCATNCCTAACACAGCATCTCAGACATACCAGGAGCTCAACTGATATCCATTTAGTGGATGGATGGGCGATTGGGTGATGGGTAGATGGGAAACAGGTAATGAATGGGGGTGAGAGCTGGGGTATGGATGGACCCGTGGGTGATGGATGGGGAAGATGTGGGGATAAGTGGCTAGAAGGGCTATTGATGGACAGGGTGGGAGAGAGAGGACGTGTGGGTGGTGTGGATGGTGGATGGGTGGGTGGCTGATATATGGTGGGTGAGAGAGAGCATTATAATAGCTGAGGGAGGGGAAGGACATAGATCTTCTTCATCTGCAGTTCCCAGAGCCATGTGCCAGAGGGCAGGGCAGTTCTTTCATGGCTGCACCCTTTCCTACAGGGAGCTCTGGATGCTGGAGCTTGCCCAGCTTGTATCCCCTTCGTCACTATGCTGTGAAGTGCACGCATTTAAAGTGTCCCAATGTTTGTCACTCATGGGGGGGAAGGGGAAAGGNAGGAGGAAGAGGAGGAAGAGAAAGAGGTGTGGAATTTGGGCAAATCATGGCTGGGCTCTAGTTGAACAACTGTCTAGTGTTGCCAGGTCTNCAACTGGTACCTGCCCCACTTGCCAGCCCTGGCCCATCCATGGGCATGGCTCTGTCNCCTAGGAGCCCTATCTCAGTGCTGATTCAGGGTTTAAGCCAGATTGGCTCCCTCTCCTGAGGGTCTGCTGTTGACATAAAACATACCTGTAGTCTAGCCCAGGGACAGGTGCTCAGTGTTCCCCGGTCACAGGGAGGCAGAGCAGGGTCACCACCATTCTTTCAGGAAAGAAGAATAGCTGTGAGATTGGTTTTAAAGGTCCTTGGAGGAGGGAAGGCACAAGGGAGTTGGCTGTAGGCGTGGCCCTACTGTAGTGCTGGGAGCCCTGGGATGGTGCCCTGCTTCCACCACCCCTGAAGCTCGTGACTAGGCACAGCTGGTCATGTCTCTGGCTAGTCACTGTGGCTTCATCAAAGAGAGTGAGGCTGTGGGCAGCTGGAGCCCAAGTGGAAGCATGGGGCAGGCAGTGCAGAGTTGGACAGCCCTGGGGTGGCCGCAGCCACATCCCCAAGGGTGATGTGGAAGGGTCATCAGAGCTTTANACCCTAGTGCTCCAGCAAGCAAAGCCATCACCATGGGGTCCCAGCCATTTTATGCCCTTGGGGCCTCCTGGTGAGCCAGAAGGCCTTCATGCCAGGAATGAGGCCCTTGACTTAGTTAGGTGACTGGCCAATAGTCCAGAGACTGCCAGGGCTGAGTGGCCTGGTGGTACCCCAACCTCCTAGAGCTGCTGACCTGCTGATATACTATTTGTGGTAGAGGCAGACACAAGCCANCTGGACTCTCAAGTGCTCCCTTCATTAAGTGCTCCCCTAGTGCCTCAGAAGAAGCCAATCCTGTGCTCATCTAATCTCAATTCTGGCCCCNAGAACTGAAAGACAAGTTTGTCATGTTGTTGTCACCCAGGTATGGTCCCCATCCTGGCAGCTCCAAAAGACTAATACTCCCATCCCCTACCAGATGACTCCCTCAGTCCTGCTGAAGCATGGACCCATGTGCCACACTATCCTCTTCCACTTTTGTCCTGTAACCAACAGTACCACTGCCACCATGCCACACTCATCATCAAGGGCATCATCATCTCCCCNTGTCTCTCTCAGGGCATCCCTGCCTGAGGGCAGTGCTGGCATTCCATGTCTCACACAATCTTCACACAGTACCAAAGGGGGGTGGTCTGTGCCCAATATTTCCTATTATCACTTCCCCAAGAGACAGGTGGCCCTGTCTAAAGGGCCACATAGAGTTCTCCTTGGCTTCCTTGCCTCCTGCACTGTCTCCACCTGCTGTCTCTCCCTGGTTTGGATGGTACCGAAAGTGCTCTCTGGCTGTGTGGGCACTGGACACTGAAGGTGGCTCTGCAGGGAGAAGGCGGTGTCCCATTTGTCTAGTCAAGTCGTTCCCTTTGTTCGAAAAGAAGATACACNCCCAGATGTGACAGCACAATCTCTGTCGCACAACGGCTTGCATGGATCCCCAGATAAGCTGTGGATTTCGGCTCCTGCCGTCTCTCTATCTGACTTTATTTTGCCATAATAGAGGGGACGATGCAGCTGGTAATGACCCGTGACAGCTGCTATACTGATATTCACAGTCTTGTGGAGAGAGAGAGAGAGAGAGAGGAAAAGAAGTAAACTCTTGATAAAAGTCTGATTGAAGATTAATAGTTGTCAGCTGACAGTTCACAGTGAGCAGGCTGCAGAGCTGAGATGCTGAGCCGGTACCCGGGAGGGACCACAGAGTTCATGTGGGGCCGTGGGAGAGTCCGGCNCTGCGGTGACTGTTGCAGGCACCTTGGCCAGGATGCTCGAAGATTTCTGGTGTAGAGAAAGCAGATGGAAATTGTTTTGGGTCTATTTATTTATTTATATGCCACCATGTTCCAGGATGGATTTTAAAAGGCTTAGAAATTGCTTTGTATAGAAGCCTGGATAATCCCTGTGATTGTCCCAGGCGGGTGTAGCTTCTACAGCAGCTGNTTGATGGGAGGGGCTGGGAGGCTGAGCGAGGGGTCAGACTCTTTCTATCTATGGATAACCAGGAACCTGGATTCTCTGAGTTTCTGTGACTACCCCATGTTGGGTGGTAACTGGGAGGCAGAGCCAGGACTGAAAGCCATTTGTTCATTCATTCATTCCTTCATTCATTCTTTCATTTGCTTGTTTGATCATGTAGAGTCACAGTCACACATCTTGCCTAAGCTTTGGTTTATCAGAGGAAAATAAGGCTAGTTTGAACCTGGGAGAAGTTATCTTAAACACNGGGAGCATAGGTTGTGTGTCTAGTATCTACTGGATCAGCTTCACCTAGCTACCCTGAAGGCTGAGGGCAGAGGACACACAGGAAGCTGTGCCTGGGAGAGATGAAGACTTAAACCACAGTGGTANGTGCCTCCGGGCCACAGAAGATGGATCACATCTATTTAGCCTATAGAAATGCCTCTGAGCTGAAAATGAGATGACCTTGGCTGGGGGGTGGGGGCTGCAGTGGTAGCATCTGGTGGGGGCCTGCAGTGAGCCCCGTGTGATGGCTGTGTGGGGCACAGCTGGGGGCCTGTGATTCCTATTATATGTAATAGGACTGTGTAAACAGCAGAGTCAGTAGGTGTAGCGGTTCCCTGTGGCTGCCCTGACAAATGATCACAAAGCTAGTGGCTTACAGGAACTTTGGCTCACATCACCCTGGAGGCTGGAAGTCTGAACTCAAGGTGTCAGTGGTCCAAGCTCCCGNGTGGCTCTACCTGTCTCTCTAGCTCTGGGCACCCCTCCAGCCTCTGCTCCCACCTGGTCATGGGATGCTCTAAATTCAGGGTTCTCAGCTCAGGTCTTTAATTACATACACAAAGACCCTTTTCCAATCGGGCTGCTTTTGGAGAATTCAGACTTGAGGGTATTGTTTCCACCAGTATAAGCTGCAAAGCAACTAGATAAATGAAAATACAGTCAATAAATATGCTTGGAGAATATGGGTGCACAGGCAAGGATGAAGCTGGCCCTTTAAATAAGGACAGTCAGCTGGGTGTGGTAGCACAAACCTTTAATCCCAGCACTCAGAGGCTTGAGTATCTCTGTGAGTTTGAGGCCAGCCTGGTCGATGTAGTAAGCTCCAGGCCAGTCAAGGCTACATAGTGAGACCCTGTCTCAAAACAAAACAAACAAATAAATAAGAATAGTCTACAAAACATAGCTTGCTATGTCCTTAGCCTGTCTTCCTGNTGGGGCTTGGGGGTGTATAAGGGAGTGGCATATATCCTGGAAGGTGCTCATGCCAATCACAGAATGGAGACTAGCCAACAGCAAGAGACCCAAGGCCAGTTTGCAGGTTCCTGTATGGAGACTTTCTACAACAATGGGGAACTCCCATGCCTAGGTCACTACCTTGGAGATTTTCCTTGTGTGTGTGTGTGTGTGCACGTGTGTGCATACATGCACACAAACGTGTTCTTGACCCCAAAGACACAAGTTCGAATTCTCAGTTCAGTGAAAGAAGTTCACAGGGAGAGATGAAGCTCCCTTTGGAGTAGGATAGGAAGCTGGGGCTCAGAGAGGCCGATCGAGGCCCCTAAGTGTCCTTATGGGCACGAGGCACCTGGGAGGCTGTAGCCGCTGTCCCTGACCGCAGGCAGGGCTTGCTGTGCCCCTCTTTCTCTTGCATCTTCAGACACCTTGCTGCTTCTTGCTGCTGTTTCTTTGTTCTGTTTTTATGTATCTTCATAAGCTGCCTTAAATCCTTTTTGAACAAGGCAGGACATAAATAGATAAATAAATAAAACCCCCATGCTGCAAATTTCAAAGCATTTTTCCCAGAGCCCTGCTCATTCCAGGAGAGAGCCATTCATAACCACTGACAACTCCCCGTCCGGGCCTGGGTGCTTCTGGGCTCAGAAAAATGAGCTTGTTTGGGAGCTGGCTTCCTTGACATTTACGATGTGACTTCCAGGTCCTCCCACAATGCCGCCAGAAGGCAGGCAGCTGCAGCTCTGTCCCTGTCCTGCAGAGGATCCATGGACCAGAGTGAGGAAGGGCAGCACGGTCTTTGCCTCAGGCTCTGCCAGTGGGAAGTTGCAAGGGCTAAGAAGGCAGCCAGCCCCAGGCTGGGCTCGCACATGTAGGTAAAAGGACCTAGGTGTGCCCAGCCCAGCACAAGCAGTGATTCTTGAGGTCCTGCTGGGTCACAGTGCCCAAACACACGCAGAGAGCTTTTGTCTTAGCTGTGTATTGCTGAAAAGCAATCACCCGCCTCACCTGAAGAAAAGGGATTCAGCGCTGTGTACCACACACATGCTCTGTGCTATANGCTGGGCTAGCAGGCTTCCCAAGGCAGAGAAGGCATCAGCAAGTGTTCGCTATTGACTGAGGAGTGGAGAAAGACACACTTGTAGAGTAGGGGCTGGACTCAAAGGTGAGAAGTTCGTCTCCTCATCAAATATATAAGGGTATGTGTGTGCATGGCCTGTGTGCAACTGTNTAGATGTGTGTGTCTGGACATGTGCACCCATGTAGTCTGTGTGTATGTGATCTGCATGTAAGCATGCATGCCTGTAGTGTACACATGCACACACATGTTCTCTGGGTTTATGCATGTGTGTACATGTGTGTTCTGCTATGGTACTTATGCATATATATGCACATGTGGTATCCACAAGTGTGCATGTGTGCATTGGTGTGCATAGGTGTGGTACATACACATGTGGATACAAGTGTACATCTATATGATGTGTGTGTGTGTGTGATAGAAAGGTGCGTGTGTATGTGTACAGGTTGTATATGTACTGTGTGTGTATGCATGTAAGCAGTGAGTGATATGCATTGAGGTACATAAGCATGTGTGNGGGTTGTGTGTGTTCTGGATACACATATGTTCACGTGAGTACCTGTGCTTCTGTAAATGCACATGTGCTGTGGGCTTTTAAATCATCATCAGAGCTGGATCTTTTTGGCGCTAAACNAGATGTTGTTAGTGCTTCAGACATAAACCAATTACCAGNTCTGAGTGTGACTCTGTGAATGGGTGTGTGACCTGAGGGCAACACACATGCCATATAGTTGCAGTTCTACTGTGATTATGGATAATCTGCCCCTCTTTTCTGGCCCACACAGGCNTGGTGGGCTGTATTTCAGAGGCAGGAGATCCTCAAATAAATTGTGTGTCCAGGGCCACTGTGATGAATGTAGCCCCTCCTCAACNGTCCTGATGTCAGAATTAGGACACCTTNATCTTGGATGAGTGATAGAGATAAGGGTATGGGTGCAGCAGGCTTGGCCACTGTATTTCATGTGTAACTTCACAATTTATTTCAGAGAGCACCCATACTTCAGCATGAAGGGACTCTGTCTCGTAGCTCAGAATCATGTGGCTTCCATGTCATGCCTGGATCACTGGGGTTGAAGGGATAGGATTCTTGAACACATAAGGCGCATGGGCTGGATGAGAACCACTGATGGAGGAACTGGGGAGATGGATGGGTGTTGGTGGATGTGGGGTTGTGGCCAGTCAGCTGCCCATAGACTTGACCTTGATGAAGAAATTCTTGTCATGCAGACAGAANCCTGGGCTTGGCCCATTCTGGTCTCTTGCCAATGTCTCTGTCCCCCAGTTTCCTTACCTACAACATGGGATCATAGCAATGGCTCCCATCTTGTCNACCTTATGATACTGCAACAAACAAACTACACAGAAGTGACATGATTGATAGAAGTCATTGTCTCTCTCNAGTGTCATTTTATGCCGAACAAGGGTGACAACTTTAAACCCATACACACTCATTCTAGCCTCACAGGAAATCAATGGACGACTCGGCAAGTAGCTGAAGTAGGTTCTGTTTCCTGACCTAATGCTTGGGTGAGAAGACTTGGGCAAACCCATGGCTTTGCCTCTCACCTGGAAGTGAGAGGTTCAGGTCAGTAGGCTGCATGGTTTTATCATCTGGAGTTNGTTATACAGGAGCAGTTTGCATTCTTCAGTTGAATTAAAAATCCTGGGAATTTCATCAGGCCTCTGCCCAGCCTTATCTTCAGNTTCTCCTCCTTTGCCATGCTCAGGCCACAGCCAGCTTGTTCCCTGGAAACTTGTGGTGTTCTCAAGCACAATGACCATGTAAGAATGCTGCCTGCATGGGGCCCCTAGCAGAGAGAGCTTCTGTTGGCCTTCTTCTGGCCTCTGAACCANCAGATGTGGCTGGCAAGCCTGGTGAATTTGTGAATGGCAGGTAGAAGAGAAGGATGTGATGGGCCAGGCTGGTGATGGGCCAGGCTTGGCCACTGCTGCATTGCACAGCTTTGGACTCACTGAGCCTTGGTTCCCTTGGATGTCAGTATGGCACTGAGCTGTATCACCTTGCTCACACCATGTATACATAAGTACCTAGGATGTGACTTTCTGTTGTCAATAGAGTATTCAGATGCAATTAGTTCAGAGAGGCAATGGACACCCTCATTAAGTCATTGATGTTTCTCTAAGGTAGAAACATGGACTCAGAAACCCTGGGGATGTGGAGAGGTCATATGAAGATGCTGCAAAGGTTGAGGCTGTGAGTTTGTCAACTAAGGGACTCCAGGGTGGCTGGAGGCCCCAGAAATCAAGAGATAGGAGGATGATGGACTCACCTCAGCATCTCTTGAAGAAGCTGTAGTCNACCCCTCAGCCTGGAAGGTCTGCTTCCAGGTAGGNGTGAGAAGCAGCCTCTANTGTTANGCTGTGGTCAGCAGTTCTGATACACAACCCTAGGCAAGCACAAGGCCATGAGGCCTGGTCTCCTGGAGACCCCAGGAGAGGGGCAAGATAAGGCAGATAGTAAGCCCCCAGGTCCAATGNTACAAACCCTGATCCAAGCACAGGAGCCTTGTAGCAGAGGGGTCCAGTAGTGCATCCTACCTTGGTTGCTGCAGAGGACCTCTCGTTCTGCAGGGCCTGTCACTCTGGAGGTAGGGACACCCTGATTTCCCTTCCCGAGAGCCATTTTCCACGAGGCCGACAGAGGGTACTGCCTCCCCCCACTCCTTCATCTAATGTGTCTCACAGGCGTTTGGCTGTGGCATTTGGCCATGGTTGATCATTCAATCATGCACAAGTTTGCTCTGGGTGAGATTTAATACAGGCGCAGGTAGAAAAGAGAGCTGCTGGGCGCTCACCATCTAGTGGGGTCGTGGAAATGAAAGCGAGTGACCTTTTATAAAGTGCCAAGTGCAGAACATGAAATACGCATGAGGTTGGAGGGAGGAGGAGGGTTGAGCAGCAGGCAGCTTCCTGGGGGAGGGGACACTGAGCTACCAGGACGGGAGGGTATGTGTTGAGAACCAACTTCTCATGAAGAGGGCGACAGCAGTTAGGCATTCAAGAGGTTCTGTGTGCAGAGCACCTGCCCTAAGAACAGGCAGCAGAGATGGAGACAGGTGGCAGGGACAGAGGCAGAGAGCAGGGATCAGTGCATGNGACAGGTGGGGGTGGGTTTGCTCTTGCTGCTGCTGTCTGGTCAGCTAGTAGCACCAGCGTCAGAATCAGCAGGGGCTGCAATGCTGGTGGGTGCCAGGCCTGCCCGGATAGTGTCTCACAGGGTGACTTTCTGACCGCCACCCTAGTGTAACCTCCAAGCCTGGATGGGTGAGAAGCTTTGGAACATTTTAAACAGTGGTTGCAGGGGCACAGGCCCCTCTGCATTTTAGGGAGAAACAATAGGGATGTAATAGAGGGTGCAGGAGTCAAGAGGAAGATGG
>LZPO01034957.1:138806-159676 GCA_001675575.1 Neotoma lepida
GAGTAAATGAATGTTGTGTGTTCTCTCTCCTCCACCTCCTCCTCCTCCTCCTTTTTAGATAGGGTCTCACTGTGTAGCCCAGGCAAGATTTACATTTGAGATCCTCCTGCCTCAGTTTCCTGAGTGCTGAAGTTACAGGTACTCCCATGTCCAGCTGGTTAGGGCTTCTTCTTGGCTTGGCTGGACACCTCAGCTCCTGTGTTTGCTGTCTGTTACTCAGCTGTCATTCTGGCCCTCCTACCTTCCTCTTCTGAAGATCCTGATGGTCTCAGCCAGTTTCTCATCATTCTTTATGGTGGGCTCAACTTGCTTCTTACAGGGTTTGGTTTCTATTTTGGATTCTAGTAGCACTTTCTCCTGTGACAGTAAGAATGATCCACAGACCTCAACAAATGTCCCTTGGGGGCTGACATGGGCCCCAGCTTGAGACTAATAATTTGGGCATAGAGACACTAGGTCAGCATCAGAGGTTGTCAACTGTCCATCACTAATGGACCAGGACCTGGTAGGGATATGAGTTACAGCCCTGGACTCGGCATGTCCTGACACATGGATAGTTCCAAATGACATTGGCTGTGCCTCACTGCTTCCCAAAGCCTAAAATGGGCTGGATGAAGACTTTTTTGATTTTTCATGATCGGATACATGTTTTTAATTCTACCACAGTATCACATGGCCTGTAATGCAAAGTACTTCCTGCCCTGACCTTGGAGAGTGAGCACAGCCCAGCAGCCCAGCAGACTTAGAAGTAAGCAAATTAGGAACAGTAGTTATGCCCCAGAGCTGAATCCCTGTGCGACCCCTGGTCCCATTTTGATTTTAAACTTTGCTACCTCCTGCAAGGGCTCAAGTGTGCTTGGCAGGGAGAAGATGGCGGAAGGGGCTCTGGAAAAGGGGACCTGCTGACTATATGTCCTGGTATCATGTGGGAAGCCTAGAAACATCCCCTAATAACTAAGCATTCCCACCCCCCCAGAAGCCTGAACCCCCTGGGTGAAACAAAGACACACTGAAGGAAGAAATTCTGGGGGAGCAGGTGGGAGCTCCTGCTAGGAGCAGACAGGATTCTCAAGTGCTGGGGTGACATTAGCAGGTTTGGGAAAACCGCCTTGGGGGATTCTTTTTCAATCCCCTAAGCAGAAGGTAACATTTACTCATTGAATTCAGGTTAAATTACCATATTAATTATTCAACAGACTTAATGCCATCAAACCAGAACCTGGGTACCGGATCCAAGGGGAACCAGAAACAAAATCAATGGGTCCAAAGACATTGGCTACTAATGAATAATTGACTGTCCAACCTTGAAGTCTGATGGTACAAGAGCAAACAGCTTGTAAGATATCCAGAGGACACAATGGAGAGGCAGATAGACATGCAGATGGGGAGATAAAGAGAGAAAAAAGACACAGATGGACTGACGGACAGACAAATGAGCAGACAGATGAACAGACACACATATATACATGTAGATGAATGGGTAGATGGACAGGCGGATGGGGTCTGGGTGATTCTAGCTATGTTTGTGTCCTGAGACCCCCTTTTTTTATGGCCATCATCCTGTGCCTGGGAGTCACAGCACTAATCCTATTTAGAATGGCTACAATTTNACACGTCTTTCATCGTGACCTGTGGGAGGGCTGGCCCCAGTGTACCCAGCACAGGTTTTAAGTCGCCTATTTATATCCAAATCAATTCTAAGTGGGTTGCAAGCCTGGCTTAATCGAATCTGTCGTCCTTCATACACAAAGATGAGACACCTGACCCCTGTCCTTGGAGGAGGCCGGTTCTCCCCAGGGAGTCCAATGCCTTCTGCTCCTGGTCAAGGAGCTGAAAGGAGCATGGTGGAATGCACAACTTGGAGCAGCTGAGGAAGCATGCTGAGTCCTCTGCCCTTCCTTGACTACTGGCATGCTTATGAATTGACCATAGTGTCGAGAGCCAGTCTGTCCTGAGTGTCCCGTCTCCTGCTGTGTGATGTCCAGTGGCTACCTTTGGTAGCCAGACCCTTTGTAAAGAGCCCTGGGAAGGAGGAACACCTGCTGTCTTGCAAGCTGAATGAGCAACACTGGCTTTTCCGAGAGAAACTTTATCTTCCAGATGCTAGACCGCCCTGGCCTATAGTGGCCAGCTCTGGGGGCCTCTTGGAGTCTCTGAGCTCTGGGGTCTCAGAAGCCACAGGAAGTCCATCTGCACCTCTCTTCCTCTGGTTCTCCAGTTTTCTGAGTTCTAACTCATGCCGAAGGGGGAAAACTTCCCTACTTCCCTGCCAGGCTCGGGCCCTGGTAGATGGTTTCTCAGCTCAGAGACAAAAGCTTGCCTCACCGTCCTTTGTGGTGGCCTCCGTATCCCATTCTGCTTCACACAGACCTCCCACATGCTGCAATGAGATGGGGCAGTGACCTGTGACCTCCTGCCCTTGTGGTCACAGAGGGTTTTGCAGGCCCCTTCTGTTCTGGGTTGGCTTCTCACAGCTCTCTTTTGTCCTGGGGACCTGGCCTTGAGCACTTCATGTTCTTTCTCTTCTCTCACCTCCTTCCTGCCCTCTTTTGACAAAGCTCTCTGAGTTTGTGTCAAGCCTAGAACTGGTCTCTGGGGAACAAGGTGTGACAATCNATGGAGCCCTGACCTAGGACCTAGGACNGTTTGGTGTTCTAGGGCCCAGACCCATGCATGCCAGGCTGCGGAGAGGGCTGAGAGCTTCCTGTCTTGGTCTCCACTCTTTCCACCTCTTCCCTCACCACTTCTCCCTCAGGCCATCTTGAGGGACCATCCTCTGCCCTGATGAGTGTAGAGAATTAGAAAGACAACATTTGCAACTTCTGGAATAGTCAGGTATGTGCTTGAGATTCAGAGTCCTGGGATCAAAGCCCATATCTGCCAGGAGTCTGCATGGCTTCCTGGCAGGCCTCTCTTACATACTTCCTACCTTTAAAGTGAGGGTTGCTAGCAACCAACTATTGCCTGGGCTTCAGAGAGCTGTGGGGGTCAACTGATGTCAGGAGTGATAATGATAAAAGCTACAGGTGGCAATTGCCCTAGCAACAGGGCTCCACAAAACTGATGAACGCTAACCCTGCTTCTCACCAATAGTTTATGGCTCAGGTGAACCTCGGCATCTATCGGGCACATTAGACCTGATGTGTCCTGTGACAGTTTGAGACCAGCACCCTAGCAGCAGGAGGTGACNGGCAGATCTGGAGATCCGGGATGAGTCTCCATCCCTGGGCCCACTCTGCCTGAGCAAAGGCTTACGGGTCTGCAGGCTTCAAAGCTGTGTCTTCACCTCCTCCTGTCTGGCGGCTTCCAGATACCTTTGTCCACTACCGTAGGGCACTAGGATGGAACCACCCAGCCAGGACAGAGTGTAAGCTGTGCACATGGAAGGGATACAGAGTGGGATGGGAGAGATACTGACTGGGAGTTGGGGACATAGTCTGGGAGTTTGAATCTGCAGTACAGGAGAACCCACCCTGCCACACCCCAGGGCTTGAATGAGTAGTTGTATTTCCAGTTTCAGGGACCCAGCAGCTTGCAGAAACAGCAGGCCACCCATCTNCCCGGTCAGGATCTTAATCAACTAAGGAGACCACTGCTTAGCACGGCTTACCCTCTGCAGCCCTTCTTATACTATGACCCTTACAGGGGAGCTTCCAAGGAATACAAAGCATGACAGGAGGACAGCATCCCCCCCACCCCCTGTGGTGGAATAGCAAGGGGAGCGATGAGCAGCAGAGGGAGTGTGTAGAGCCCTGAGAGGAAGCAGGGAGCCTGTACTGGGTGGCCCCAGAAAGAAGATTGCAGTTCCCCCGACTGCTTGGGACACATAGGGCTCCTGGAAATTGCACTATGGGGACTGTCTGAGGATAGTGCTCTGAGGAGCACTGACCCAAGTCCCTTGACTCAGGACAGGTTTATACATGCAAGGACATCTGCAACTTCTCTCTCCTGAGCATCAGCCCTAGATCCTGTGCACCCCAGCCCCCAACAAGCTGCCCTCCCTCCTGGGTACACATTGAGTCACACCACTGACCTTTCATTGCAGGTGTGGGCAGGTGAGGAGCTCTAAGTAGTTGAAGTGGAGNAAGGCAGGAGCCTCTCTTGGTCAAGCCTGAGGCAGCATCTGTGTCTGGCCAACCCCTACTCAGCAATGGATATAGACAAGGGTCTGGGGCAGTAGAACCACAGGAGAGAGGCATCTGGATGCTGGATGAACCACTCTCAGAAAGCCANAGCTGGCCCTGCTTTGAACTGCTCAGTAGAAGGAAGTCAGTCCCACCATGCTGAGCTGCTGAGCGCTGGGGTCCACCACAATGCATGCCAGCCTGTTCTGCCACGGTTGCCCTGCAGTCCAAGAATCCTCATCATCCTCTACCTTGAGCACTGAGCTGGTTAGAATGGGGAGTGCTGGCCATGGGCTTTCCNTAACAGCAAAGCCCATTTCCTGTGTGGTGTGATACTCTGTGACTTCACCAAAACCACAGTGAATGCTGTTATATCCATTGTANAGGCAAGGAAACTGAGTCACAGACAAGGCTTCAGGAACTACCTAAGATGATGGCCCAGCTGGCACCAGGGGCTGTGGTGGAGCTGAGGCCAGCTCTGCCCACCTTAGAATATGTCCTTAGAATATGTCCTCAGCCTTTGCTGGAGTCCTGTCTTTAGTCCTTTCTCTAATANGCATCCATAAGCTGGTCCACANAGCTGCACTGGGTGGGGTTGTTAGCAAATGTGGCAGATCCAAGTGACCCCACAGTGGAAGAGTAGAAAGAAAGTAACATAGCCAACCCTAGAATGTAGACTGTGCTGCCAGTCCCTAGAGGGCAACAGGACACCATGTGAACAGCTGAGGACCTGGAACGGGGTACATCCCTGGAGGGGGACACAGCCTGAGGAGCTGGCAGACTGTGGAACAGCTAGGTACAGTCTGGTAGTCTCAGGATCAGGAGAGCAGTCCTTGCAGAAGGGACTGACCACAGTGAGACCATCTTCCAAGCTACCCCTCCTGGGTGTNCTCCTGCGTCCTGGCCTCTGAGCACTGAGCTCAGCCCCTGGGTAAGGGCCAGGANGGTGAGGTCAGGAGCAAGAGGAAATGGCATGATGGAGGGCAGCTGTGTTTCCTGTTCCAGGGATGCAGCTAGATCCTGCACAGACCCCATCCCACCTTGGACATAGCCAGAGAACAATGTGGCTCAGGCAGGCCACACTGTTCACAGCCTCAGGAGTGGTAAGGTCTATAGTCGGCTCTGCCATCGGCTGCATGGGAAAGGATCAAGGTCATTCTGAGCCTTAGCTAACCCACTGTAGGCCTCTCTTTTTTTCTGGGAGTTGTGCTAGGGGCCCCTGTGATGATGTCTGTAGTTACAGCACATTGCACAGCATAAAGTAGCTCTCTCCAGCCGCTGGCCCTTTTCTCTCCTCCCTGCCCCTGGTGTTTCTGAACACCTGGGCCAGTTGGGCTTTGGTCTGGGGCAGTGGCTTAAGGACAATCAATGGCTCCAGTAATTGCTACTTCCCAGCCAGGGCAGTGATGAATGGAGCCAGCACCATGCTGTTCTGGGATCAATATCGTAATATCTTCATACACAGGACAATGGGGAGGGAAGAAAGCAGGTTCTTGCAGACGTCCCTGGGAGTCTGTGGAGCTGGAGGCTTGGCTGCAGGGCTGATGGGTGTGTTGAACAGCTGAGCCAGGCTGTGGATAGGAGGAGGTGGTTCTCATAGACCTTGGGATTCTGGGATGGGGCGGGCAGAGGGCGTGAGAAGACCTACGCATGAAGCTGCAGGGCACGGCCCACCCTTAGAAAGCCACTGAGGAGCTCTGCTGCCCCCAGCATCTAGCTGCTCTTTGACATTTCAGACACCTCTGGTGAGGCAGTGACATATTTGCCACCTCGCAGAGAATAAAACAAATGGCCCCATTTCCTGGCTCTTCCTGTGAGCAATGTGCCTGGCTTTAAGAAGCCTCTCTGGCTTCTCCTGTTTGCTCAGGTGGGTTCCTCATTCATTCACATCTATCACCTGTAAGGAGATGCTGGCACTCACAGTCTGCAGATACCAGGGACTGCTCCCAGACTGCCTGCCAGTCAGTGGCATGCTGTTGTTACCCACATTGGGCTGAGGACAGGGTACTAGCGTGGAGGAACCCTGGAACCACAGGCTGCCATTTACCTGATAGTATGACACCATTTAATGAGGGTACAGTCTGCAACCCAGGACAGTTACCCACCTGAAGAGAGTGAGTATGTTACAAACTTGAGGAGAGAAATGCATTTGATTATCCTCATTCATTGATTGTGAGAGGTAATGGATTTGGTTACTGTTTATAAAACTTTTGGTAGTTTGTGGAAAAAGAAGGAAAATGATAATGTTCCTAGCATCTCTGGATACATTGACAAAGGAAAAGAATGAGCTCCGGGATAAAATTAACCAACTTCTAGCATCTCAGAGTATGGCTAAGGACAACAGTGAACTCAGTGAGAAAAAAAAATGACCTGTTTCAGATGTGCATGAACAGTCTAAAGGTTACTAAGTATGCCCTGGAAGAGAATCTTCTCTTCAGCAACCACTGAGCTCAAGTTGCAGAAAATCAAACGGAAGTCCTTGTTATAAGGTTGGCTGAATAACAGTGAGAATTCAAGTCCCAGCCTCAGAGGGCGTTTGTTGGTGACTAAAGTAAGGGCATTAATTGATAAAGAATTGGATCCAGTAACTTGGGATGGGGATGTGTGGGAGGCCCCTATTGAAACTGAGAGCTCTGAACCCTCAGATTCTCAAGGGTTTCTCTCACCTGAGGAAGGAGTCTCTCCACCCTCACAAAAGAAGTACTCCCACCCCGCCCCCTGCAATGCTGCCTTTTCTGCTTTTGACTGAGGAAATTAATCCTTCATTGTCTGCTAAACCAGCAGTGAACTTTCTCTGAAGGAGATGCCAGGCAAGACAATACTGATGTNCATCAAGGCCCACCAATAATTTCTCTAGACCTATAACCAGACTCAAGGCTAAGCAGGCTCCTCGAGAGGAGACAGAAAGTATAGTCCATAAGGAGGTGCNCTATACTACTAAAGAGCTTAGTGAGTTTGCTAATAATTCATTCAAGCAGAAATCTGGAGAATACNTGTGGGAATGGATTTATTTTAAGGGTATGGGANAATGGTGGAAGGAACTAAAAACTGGATTAGGCTGAGTTTATTAATATGGGCCCACTGAGTGGAGAGTCTAGGTTTAATATGGAAGCTTGCACAATTAAAAAAGATGTCAAAAGTTTATTTGAATGGTTGGCTGAAGCACTTGTCAAAAGATGGCCTACTGAAAAGGAGCTGGAGATTCCTGATATCCCTTGGCTTAGTGTTGATGAAGGGATTTTAAGGCTCAGGGAAATTGCAATGCTAGAGTGGGTACACTGTGTAAAACCTAATCCTCCACAATGGGAAGGCCCAGAAGACATGCCCTTCACTAATCCTATAAGACACAAAATGGTGAGAGGGTGTCTTAGGGTTTCTATTGCTGCTACAAAACACCAGGACCCAAAAGCAAGTTGGGAAGGAAAGGGTTTATTTCAGCTTATAGTTCCATATTGCTGTTCATCATCGAAGGAAGTCAGGGCAGGAGTTGATACAGAGGNCATGGAGGGGAGCTGCTTACTACTGGCTTGCTCCTCATGGCTTGCTCGGCCTGCTTTCTTATAGAACCCAGGACCACCAGCACAGGGATAGAACCACCCACCATGGGCTGGGCTCTCTCCTATCAATCAGTAATTAAAAAATTGCCTGGCAGCTGAATCTTATGGAGGCATTTCTCAGTTGTGGTTCCCTCCTTTCAGATAACTCTAGCTTGTGTCAAGTTGACATGAGACCAGCCAGCACAGAGGGACACTGGCACATTTGAAAGGCTTTGTTGCAGCTCTTTTCCTTGAGCCAGACCTTAGGGTTGGAGTCACTGCTGCTCAGTTGGATGAATTAAATGCAATGAGTTTAATTGGGCCCCAAAGTAGTAGGGGCCAGGTGGCAGCACTGAATCGCCAAAGGCAAGGTGATTGTAGTTATTGTAATGGGCAGCACAGACAAAGTAATGCCCATAATGGCCTGACCCATAATGGGCAGCACAGGCAAAATGATTTTTGTGGTGGCATGACTCATATGGACCTCTGGTACTGACTAATCAATCATGGTGTTCTCAGGCATGAAATAGATAAGAAACCTTCTGCATTTTGGTTTGATCTGTATAAGCNGAAAAATTCTCAAACAAATGATAGAAAGGCTACACTGGATCGTGGCAAAGGGGAATCTTGGCCCAGGAACCAATTTCCAGACTTGAGCCAGTTTGCAGACCCAGAAGCCTTGAATGAAGGGATGGCCAGGTTCCCCTAAGAAAGGACCTTGATAAAATACCTANGAGTTTTACTGTTAGCCTTTCTCNAGTCCTTTCCCGGAAGGGTCCTATAGCCTTTTACAAGTGTAACTGATACTGGGGTAAAGGAAACAGTCAGACTTTCTGGGGTCTATTGGATATTGGTTCTGAATTGATGCTGATTCCAGGAGACCNCAAGAAACATTGTGGCCCTCCAGTTAAAGTAGGGGCTTATGGAAGCCAGGTGATTAATGGAGTTTTGGCTGAAGTCTGACTCACAGTAGGTCCGGTGGATTTCAGAACTCATCCTGTGGTTATTTCCCTAGTTCCAGAATGTATGGTTGGGATAGATATACTTAGAAGTTGGCAGGATTCTCACATTGGTTCCCTGACCTGTGGAGTGAGGGCTATTATAGTTGGAAAGGCTAAAGAGAAGCCTTTAGAGTTGCCTCTGTCAGGGAAAATAGTGAATTAAAACAACATTTCATCCCTGGAGAAACTGCAAAAATTAATGCCACCATCAAGGACTTGAATGATGCAGGGGTGATGGTTCCCACCACATCTCCATTTAACTCTATCTGGCCAGTGCAGAAGACAGATGGATTATGGAGAATGACAGTTGACTATCAAAAACTCAATCAACTAGCGACTCCAATTACAGCTGCTGTACCAGATGTGGTGTCCTACCTTAAGGTACTGGTATGCAGCTATTGATCTAGCAAATGTCTTTTTCTTGGTACCTGTCCACGAGGACCACCAGAAGCTTTGCTTTCAGTTGGCAAGGCCAACTTTACAGCTTTACCTCAGGAATATATTAATTCTCCATCCCTGTGTCATAGCTTAGTTAGTTAGAAGTGACTTTGATCGTCTGTCTCTCCCACAAAAATACCACATTGGCTCACTGTGTTGATGCTGTTATTCAGCTTGGACCAAGTGAGCAGGACATAGCAACCACTCTGGACTTGTTGGTAACACATATGTGCATCAGAGGTTGGGAAATTAATCCAACCATAATTCAAGAGCCTTCTACCTCAGTGAAATTCTTAGAGGAGTCCAGGGGGGTGGGGCATGCAGAGATATTCCATTTAAGGTGAAGGATAAATTATTGCACTTGGTCCTTCCCACCACCAAGAAAGAAGCACACCATTTAGTGGGCCTATTTGGATTCTGGAGACAGAACAGTCGTCACTTGGATGTGGGGCCTGGAACAGGAGAAGGCTCTTCAACAGGTCCACGCTGTGGTGTAGGCTGCTCTACCACTTGGACCATATGATCCAGCAGACCTGATGGTACATGAGGTGTCAATGGCAGATAGGGATGCTGTTTGGAGCCTTTGGCAGGTCCCTATAGGTAAATCACAGAAGAGACTTTCGGGAGTTTGGAGCAAAGCTCTACCAGCATCTGCAGATGACTGTTCTCTGTGGTGATATATTACGTACCCTAATAAACTTGTCTGAGGATCAGAGAAGCAGAGCAATCCACAGGCATTACCTATTACCTCACTAACTCCGTGAATCCTCTGACTGAAATCCTCTGAGTCTTC
Organism: Neotoma lepida; assembly: GCA_001675575.1. NCBI lineage: Eukaryota > Metazoa > Chordata > Mammalia > Rodentia > Cricetidae > Neotoma > Neotoma lepida. Next base: position 148,699 of record LZPO01034957.1, read on the forward strand.
ACCCAAAAGAGTCTAAGCTGAACTGCCTTAGTTCCTGTTTCCTCATACCTTATATACCTTTCTCCACCCTGCCATCACTTCCTTGGATTAAAGGAATGTGTGCTTCCCAGTACTGGGATTAAGTGTGTGTGCCACCACTGCGTGACCTCTATGTCTAATCTAGTGGCTGACTCTGTCCTCTGATCCTCAGGCAAGCTTTATTGGGGTACACAATATATAACCACAGTTCTCCCTTGGAGAGACAGCTCTTGGCCTGCTATTGGGCCTAAGTGGAAACTGAATGTTTGACAATGGGCCACCAAGTTACCATGTGACCTAAACTGCCCATCATGAACTAGGTGTTATCTGACCCACCAAGTCATAAAGTAGGATGTGCACAGTAGCAATTCATTAACAAATGTAAGTTATATACATGTGATCAGGCCTAAGCATGAAGGCACAAGCAAATTACATAAAAAAGTTGCCCAAATGCCTATGGTTTCTACTCCAGTTACAGTGCTGTCTACTACCAAGCATGTTCCTATAGCCTCACAGGGTGTTCCTTGTGATTGGTTGACTGAGAAAGAGAAGACTGTGGTCTGGTTTACTGATGGTTCTGCACACTATGCAGGCACTCCAAGAAGGTGACAGCTGCACCATTATAACCTCTTTCTGGGACAACCCTGGAAGTCACCAGCAAAAGGAAATCTTCACAGTGGGCAGAACTTTGGGCAGTACACATGGTCATGCATTTTGTTTGGAAGGAGAAATGGCCAGATGTGCAATTGTTCACTGATTCATGAGCTCTAGCCAGTGGATTGGCTGGATGGTCAAGGACTTGGAAAGAGCTTAATTGGAAAATTGATGAGAAAGACATCTGGGGAAGAAGTATGTGGATAGATCTCTCCAAATGGGTGAAGGATGTGAAGATATTTGTGTCCCATGTAAATGCTCATCAAAAGGTGACTTCAGCAGGAGAGGAGTTCAGTAATCAAGTAGATAGGATGACCAGTTCTGTGGACAGCCAGCTTCTTTCCCCAGCCATCCATGTCATTGCCCTGAACAAAGTGGCCATGGTGGCAGAGATGGAGGTTATGCATGGGCTTGACAACATGGACTNNCACTCACCAAGGTTTACCTGGCTTCAGCTGCTGCTGAGTGCCAGATCTGCCAACAGCAGAGACCAACACTGAGCCCCAGATACAGCATCATTCCCTGGAGTAACCAATCAGTGACCTGGTGGCAGGTTGACTACATTGGACCACTTCCACCACGGAAAGGACAATGCTTTGTCCTTACTGGAGTAGATACTTATTCTGATTATGGACTTGCCTTTCTTGCATGTAATACTTTTGCCAAAACCACCATCCACGGACTTACAGAATGCCTGATCTGCCAACATGGTATTCCACACAGTGTTATTGCTTTGGGCCAAGGAACTCATTTCACAGCCAGAGAAGTGAGTCATGGGCCCACGATCATGGAATCCACTGGTCTTACTATGTTTCCATCATTCTGAAGCAGCTGGTCGATAGAAAGATGGAATGGCCTTTTGAAGACACAGTTACAGTGCCAATTAGGTGGCAGCAGCCTGGAGGGCTGGGGCAAGGTTCTCCAGAAGGTGGTATATGCTTTCAATCAGCATCCAATATGGTTTCTCCCATAGGTAGGATCCTCAGTCCTAGGAATGGGTGTAAAAGGGAATAGTTCCACTCACTGTCACCCCTAGGGACCCACTAGGAAAATTTTGCTTGCTGTTCCGCAACCATAAGTTCTGCTGGCCTAGAAGTTTTGGTTCCAGAGTGGGGAGTGCTCCTGCCAGGAACCACAAAAAACATTCCATTGAACTGGAAGCTCAGACTTTCCCAGTTGACTTTGGGCTTCTTATGGCCTTAAGTCAATAGGCAAAGAAAGGAATAACTGTGTTAGGGGGAGTGATTGATCTAGATTACCAAGGGGAAATTGGATTGCTTCTCCACAATGGAGGTAAGAAAGATTATGTCTGGAGTGCAGGAGACCCTTTAGGGTGTCTCTTGGTGCTGCCATGCCCTCTGATTAAAGTCAATGGGAAATTACAGCAAGCTCATCCAGGCAGGATGACAAACGGCACAGACTCTTCAAGAATGAAGATGTGGGTCACTCTTCTAGAAAAACCTGCTGTGGCTCTTGCTGAGGGTGGAGGAAATACAGAATGGGTAGTAGAGGATGGTAGTTCTGAACAGCAGCTGAGGCCATGTGACTAGCTGCAGAAACAAGAATTATAATTGGCATGAGTGTTCCTGTCCTATTTTGTTAAGAATGTGTTTGTATAGATATTTGTGTTTTCTTTTCTCCATTTCTCTATCATGTAATGTAACATCAATTAAGAGAACACCATGGTTATCATGTTTAAGTTTGAGATACTCAAAGAATATCTCTCAAGAGACAGAGGGCAGACATCTCTTGCCATTGACTCGTCTGTGATCCAAGAGAGGAAGTCACATACACTCTGGAACTCAGAACTGTCAGCATTCATCAGACAGCTGGATGCTGTTCTGAATCCACTATTGGCTCTGCCAGTTGTTGTAAGAAACAGATGTTCTCCAGCTGAGGCCCTGACCAGTGAATGACAGATGCCCAGTAGGGCCTGTGCTTAGAACTGCCAGAGTGGTCATTTCTGATCCGCTGTGATGTTTTGGGTCTCCAGGCTGATGGCATGATGGAAGTGTTCCTGCCTGGCTGCTGGGCACCTCTGTCTTACACAGGGAGACCCACCTAGAGTCCAGTTTTGCACTTTAGAGCCATGGATCTGGGTTCAGGGACTCTCCCTGGGATCACGCCTCTCTCTTGTCTTCCAGAAAGCATAGCGAGCTCCTCAGGACATAGGTGCAGGGCAGCAGGGAGCCTGGGGACAACTGACAAGGAGGACAGGAAAGTGAGTCAGTAGCATCTTGGGAGACCTCTGAGCACAATGCTGAGGATGTATTGGGGGACATCTGAGGAATTGTTGCAAAGCCCCTTGTGAAATGGGGGTGCAGGGGAGTCTGGCAGTCCTCAGTTCTCATGGACTCATGAACTTCCTTATTTTATACTCACAATGTTCTTCAAACAGACCCAGACTCAGCAGGAGGTTGGCTTCCCAGGCCTGTGCTGGTGAGATCCTGCCCAGGGACAGAAGATGACCACAGCCACCAGGTCAGTCACAGGCCACGATTCTGTGTCATGCCATGACCACACACACACACACACACACACACATGCTCAGCTCTGCCTCAGAGGGCCAGTGCACTCATACTTTGGCCAGTGCACTCACACTTTGGCCCTCAGCCTCAGAGCCACTCAGACTGTCCACTCTACCACGTGTACACACTTCAGATGTGGGAGCCAGAGCTGAGCCCTGGTGGTCTGGAGAAGACAGAACATGCAGGCCTGGGTAGGTCGAGGCTGAGCCCACATGCACGGAGAGATGGCTTTGCCTGACCCTTGGAGTGAAAGAATGGCTGGTGTCCTGGACTGAAGGCCTTTGTAGGTTCTCTGCCCACCCCACCCTCAGCACTGGTGTGTCTTTCTTTCATCCCTCAGGACACATTGTCTCCGGGGGCTCTGCCTGCTCTCTGTCATCAAGTGTCTTCCTCAGACTTATACATGTGGGTCCAGATGAGTCCTGGGCTGATGTACATAGAATTTCAGGGCCAGTAAACCCATTGCCTAACACCTAGGTAGCATCCACCTTCACAGCCCATATGTTATATAGCATCAGAGCCTCCAGGCTTCCAGTGGGGAAAGGGAGGGCTCAGACCAGGTACCTAAGTAGGAGCAAGTAAGAGTCAAACTCAGGGCTTAGAAATTCCAAACCAAGTTCCAGGCCTGGCTGCCAGGTCAGTCATTTGACCCTTGGACCTTTACAGAGATGTTCCCATCCCAGCCTGTCCAGACTACCCTCCAGGGTCATCCATGACTGTGCCCTGCTCCAGCCCCTCAGGGACACATCTCGGGAGGTGGGTGCCCCTCAGTGTTTCTGGAGTTTCCTGCCTTGCTAGAGGCAGAGCTGCTGGGCATTAATCAGGGCAAGAGGTCACTCCTGTGTGCTCAGGCCTGGTAGCAGGATCTGGAACCTTCTGCCTTCTTCCTTCTGTCACCAACGCTAGGCAGTCTAAAAGGAGATAAGCCGGGCAGGCCCCCAGGGAACTAGACTCTTGCCTGTTTAGTCCATGAGGTCTCACGGTCCTGGTGGGAGCCTTGCTAGGGCACAGACATGCAGGTGGGGAGCTGAATAGTTATTTGGAAAGGATGCTGGAGCAGTTCCCATCCCAGCTCTGTTGCTGGCCGCCAGGGTCTACAGCGGGTGTGCCCCTTCCCCCCAGCCTGGGGAGCTGTACTGTGTATCCTGGAACCCCGCCTGGCACTGAGTCAGCATGTGGCACATGCTGGAGAGTGTTGTGCCTACTGCATGGTCTTCCGGGAAGGGTCCTGTGGCCCATTTGTTAATCTGATTTCAGAGTGCCCCTGTAATTAGGGCGGGCCTATTGAAAATTGCTCAGAACAGAAGACCAGCATTCCAAAATCAAGTGGGGGATTCCCATGGAAGCAGCTTGGTTCCCACAAATGGCAGGCTGTTGTTTGGATTTGTTTGGGAAACCTCTCTGGTTCCACCTGCATGCCTAGGAAGGCCTCCCCATCTGCCCCCCAAATAATCTCATCCCAGAGGCACCACTGAGGACTGCTCACTGTGTGACGAGGCTAGCCACTCTATGCTTTGTACAGAAGTCCCTGCCATGGGGCCTGGAGGGACAGGGTTGACTCAGCCCCTTTTCTTGGTTGAGGAATACATTGGGATGGGCAAACACTAAGCCACAAGACCTCCAATTCCAGCTGTTGCCTCTGAGCAAAGCCAGGTGACAGAGTCCCCAGCTTCATAGGTGGAAGGGAGTCAATACTATCTAGGTCACCTCAAAATCCAGGTTCCAAAAAGCTGCCAGTAGTGGCAAGCTCACCATCATGGAAGCCCTCCCCTCAAGGGTGTGGATTCCAGGAAGGGCTTCCTTTGTGGGACATCACCTTCCTGTGGCCTCAGGCACCATGTTCCATCGATCAGGGAAATGTAGGCTGTGGGAGAGATAGACAGCCCTCGTCCCACCACTTGGTAGGTGGCTGGTGTTCATTGCTCATGGTCCCTTGAATGCCACAAGGCTTATCCATTTCCTTTTCATGTGTGTGCTAAATGAGGCTGTGACATTCTGGGCATGGCAGGGAGACATATGGCCCTGGATGGCTCCTGTAGACAGGAACTTGAAGCTCCAGAGCCGCCCCCTGCCCCCCAATGTTCATCAGCCCCACTATGTGCCAGCCACACTCTGTACCAAGTGTCTTGATACAGCCCCCTTGGTTCTCTCAGGGCTGAGCACCAGCGCCTCCCCAACCCGGGAGGAGCACCTGCTTGCCCATCACCACAGCTGCCTGGGTAGCGGGCGCTGAGCTTTTCCGCCAGCATTTTCTGGAAATCGTCACACAGGCATCCAGACACTGATGGCCTTGCAGAACTCAGCTGACTCCTCCCCCTGCTGGCTAAAGATCATCCAGTTCAGGGTTTTGAGGGGAGGAGCTAAGGTTCAGGTGGATTGAGTGACCGGCCTACAGTCACACTGTTGGCTCCAGCCAGACTGGACCCCAAGTCAGCCAGGCACAGACCTGGCCACCTGCCATCTGTCTGCCCTGCATCTCCCAGGTGCAAGAGGGGTATGCCAACCATAGCCCCTCATCTTTTTCTTTAATGCTGGGGTCACTCAGTATTTGAAAGGGATGACACCACTTGTTCCTTGATANAGAACACACTGACATTTCTGCAGCAAAACATACGATGTTCAATTCTACTTAGGTCTCTTGAGGGCACCAGCAACTTTGTGCCAGGCCAGAGCAGAGTTTGTCCCCAGATGAGTAGAGCTGTAGACATGATGTGGATGGGGCGTAGCCTACTTTAGGGGCTTAAGAGCATGTTGAGGTCCGTGAGTCCCAGGGCGGCTGTGGCCACAGGACTCAAGCCTGCTCTGTACTTCTATGACATTCAGAATCTGTACCAAATTTAACTACTGAGTAAAGGTGAAAGTGTTTAAAAGGTGCTTCATTCATTGGAGTGAAGACATCTGGGCCCTGGTGGGGCTGGGGCACAGGATTATGACTGGGTCCGTCACTGATTACCCACCTGATCTATGAGGGTGCCACAGTCTTCAGCAGTGCCAGGACATGGCTCTGTGTCAGTGTACAGGTGTGTGGGTATGTAGTTTGAATGGCATGTGGATACACGCATGTATGGCTTGCAAGTGTGCAGGAGGGGGATAGGGGTATGCAGGTGTGTAAGTGTACAGATGTGTAGATATGTAGTATGTGGGTGTGCAGATGTGGGGGTGTGTGCATATTTGCATTGTGCAGGCAGGTGTGCGTAGTTTGAGGGTGTGCAGGAATGCAATGTGTAGATGTGGGGGTGTGCAGGAGTGGCCGTGTGCCCCAGCTCTGCTGTACCACACTCTACCATACCTCAGTTTCCTTATCTGAGAATCAACAGCATTCCATGGCTGTGAGGTGTCAGGTGTGTGATAGTGTCATCTCAGCTGAGCCAGGCCATCACATCTCCATCTGCCATGAACAGGGATGGGCTGGTGATCTGGGCCTGGGCAGCCTGGGGTTCTGGTGAACCTGAGTTCTGTCTCCTATGAGCTTGTTCTGTCTCCAAAGAAGACATCTTCCCTGGGACCCATCACCTACCCCTTGCCCTGTGATTGAGACAGGTGGGTCTTGGGAGTCTGCAGATAGCTGATTTGTCCCCTGCCTGGGCCTACGATGGCTGTAGTGGTCTGTTGAGTCATGTGTCTCCGAGAAAGGTTTTGCATAGATGAAGCTGGACAATTATTCCTGTTTCATTAAGTGCCACTTAATTATTAAAAAATTAACGAGCCTTTTCAACTGTGTGAGACACATCTGATTACATAGACACTTGAAGTCAATAAATATCTTTAGAGAGCCAATTACTGCCTAATTAAGGGCCTGCACTGATGACAGGCAGCCGCTTCTCATGCATCAGATGCCAGGGACACCCTGGTGGCAGGCAGGAATATGGGCAGCTCGTGGGTGTTGGTGACTAGCCCCTCCATGGGATGTGTGACACCCTTGGGGGAACCTCCCCTGTCCTGACTTTATCACCCCTGGGAAACCTTTGCTGGTGAGAGGACTCTATCCATTCTGTCTTCTGCCCTGTGAGCAGCCACATTCCTGGTGTGACCTTTACTGGCCTCAGCTGCCTTTGTTCCTTCAGTGGGAACGTGTCCCTCATATAGTTGAGATGCCTGAGACCAGGTCGTGTCTCCAGGTTCTCTGCACACTTGACTGTGTCCTTCTGTCTCCCTCTCTGGGACGGTGTCACCTAGAAGGATCTAAGAGGTCAAAAGGCTGAGCGGCCTGCCCCCCACCTGGGTACTGACTGGTCACCTGCACAATGACAATATGAAGTCAGGGGCCTGGCAAGCCTGGGCCTGTGCGGTAGGAGACTCAGCATGTGAGCCCGCTGCCTCTGAGGTGTATTTCCTCTTCTCATTTCGAAGAGCAATGGAAGACAACAGGAACCCTTTCGTTCTTTTCCTTGAAGGATGTTGAGTCTGGGCAGGCTAGGCTGGGGCAGTGCTGTGTGTGTGACAGTGGAGGCTGAAGGCCAGAGGCAAATTGATGGGGTAATTAAAACACCTATCAGCGTCTGCCGAGTCCCCTTCTCCCCTTTGTAAAGGCAGGCCTATGGAGTGTGAGTAGCACTCTAGGCGGGGTCAGAGGAAGTGGGAGTTCTAATGAGCAGCTACAGGTATGCAACCACCAGCATTGGGCAGGGACAGCACATTCCGGTCACTCCAGCAGGCTCTCTAGTGTGTGGTCACGACCTTGGCAGATGGGCCTCCTTGACCCCTTATTGGGCTGTGACCTCCCTCTCTGCATGCTGCCTCTGGACTCCCCATACTAGACATGTGTTTGTCTCTGGGTGTCCCATAGTGACCTAGTACCGCATGCTCATCCATCTTCTATGAGCACTTGGGAACCTCCTTTCTCTCAACCCCGAGCCCATTGGGCCGGCAGATCAGTGGAGCAGCCCTAGCCTTGCTCACTGGGTCCTCAGCTAGGCCTTAGAGTAGTCTCTACCCTGGCATCTTTCCACCCACCAGCACCAACTCTCCTACCTGTCCCTGTCCCAGTAAGGATTCTCAGTAGATCCCCAGCCTATAGAATAGGCATGGTGCTCCTCCCCATGGCATATGGGCACTCTGGTTCTGAACCATGTGGCCCCCATGGTTTGCCAGTTTGATACCTNTTCCTCTCTTCTTTTGTACCCCCATACTAGCAGCACAAACTACTCCAGTTCTTATGTAAATGAACAGACCATGGGGGTATTACTCCCATGAGCCTTTGCACTGCTAGTCCATTTTCTTGACCACCTTTATGAGGAAGGCAAACTCTGATTCATCCTTCGTAACCCTGGCTGCTGCATTACCAGCCGTGGTGAAGGTGTCCCTGGGGCTCTCTAGAGGACTAACTCCCTGCCCTGCACTTTTACCTCATCACTAACTCTGCACCTAGTAACCTGCATGCATCCGTCCTCCACCACGGCAGGAGGTCTAGAGGGCAAAGCCTTTGCTTCCTTTGTCCTGCCACCTGCTCAGTACACACGTGTCCTGGTGGGGGCGGTTGGTTTGGGATTCCGTTGTTTCTCACACACCGCAACCACAGAAGTGAAGTCCGGGCAGCACCCATGAACCAGGACCAGGCTGGTATCTCTCAGAGAACAGAACAGTGTGTCTTGAAACTTGGGCAAGTCCCATAGGGCAGCCCTTCTGTGTTCATTCTCTTTCTTACTTTTGCTCATGGTGAGCCTTTGCCCTTTTGTCCAGCTCCCCATGCAGAGGATTCTGTACGTAGCAGTTCAGTGACTTGCATCATGCTCACTCCACATGNTGGGAGACAAAGACGAAGAGGGGCTAAGCCACTGGTCCCAGGGCACATAGCTGCAGGTGGAGGAGTTGGTACTCTGTTAGAAGCCACATTAACCCTTGTGTCACAGGGCTCCCCACAGTGAGGCATTTGCTGCAGTTCTGAGAATGTCCAGCAGGTGTCCTGGTTTACACTGCAGGGGTGGAATCCCAGATAGTCAGGCCAGTGTTGAGTTAGTGAGGAATAGAATGTGCAAAGGCCCTGGGGTAGGCAAGCATGGGTAACTTGGAAAAGTGAGCCCAGAGCTACCCTAGCAGAGGAGCTAAGGGTGTGTCAGACAATATGGGGCCTCAGGATGGGCATGGCAAGGGTATGGGAAGCTAGTGGAAGTGATGGCCCCACTGTCGTCCTCTCCTTAGCCAAANGGGTAGGAAGAGACCTGTCCTCTCCCTTCCTCCAGGAAGTCCTCCTCCCAACCTCTCCTACTTTTTCCAAGAGGAAGAGGCCACTAGTTTTTCATGGTGGCCTCTGGCAGCTGCCAGCAATTTGTTCTTATATCCCTGCTTGGCTGTTCTATCCCAGGTACAGGATGAAACGTGGGTTCAATTCCTGGTTGCAAATCCAGACCCTGCCTACTGCTGTGTGACTGTGACTAGGGGCCCACCCTCTCTGAATCTTCCTGTCTGCAGAGGGAGGAGGGAAGTTTTGAGGCTCTGCTTGCTTTCCCCTGCATGGAGACGGTAAAGCCACTAGGAGGCTGGCAGGAGGGTGGACCTGAGAGTCTGGGGTGGTCCTAGTCACAGTTGTCTGGATAGAGATCCTGGTTTGAGGTGTTTGCAGATGGCTGCTGTGAATCTACCTGCTAGTGGATTTTGAGCCTTATGGGTAAAGTCTTATTAGAAAGTTTCAAGGTTCTTGCGACCCTCCCCAAGGCAGCAATAATTACCAGGGAGAGGAGACACACCAGCAGAAGTCTTGCTAAACTGGCAGCCAGAGAGCCCTAAGGATCCTCCTGCCTCTGCTCCCCCCTCCCCCATAGCACTGAGGCTCCAGGCACACACAGTCAGGAGCGCCAGGGATTCAAACTCAGTGTCTCAGCTTGTTTAGCAAGTGTACCTTCCCACTGAGCTGTCTCCCCAGCCATGGGCACATTGAGGGTTCCAGTTCTTTGTTCTAGNTGAGTGTATGCCACAGTGGCNTGTGCAGAAGTCAGAGGACAACTCTGTGTAGTCTGTCCTCTCCGACCTTCATGTGGGCTGCAGAGACTGAACTCCGGTTCCCAGGCAGGCATGGCAAGTGCTTTACTGGCCAAGCACCTCCTCAGCCCATTTTTTATTTTATTTTTTGAGCCGGGCAGTGGTGGCGCATGTCTTTAATCCCAGCACTCAGGAGGCAGAGGCAGGTGGATCTCTGTGAGTTCAAGACCAGCCTGGTCTACAGAGTGAGTTTCAGGACATCCAAAGATACACAGAGAAACCCAAAGAAAGAAATATTAATGTGAGTCCCAGGCTGCTGCCTCTGAGGGCCACGATGGTGCCCGTGGTCTATGCTGCGGCTGAGAACTGTGTTAATGTCCATGGTCTTTACTGCTGCTAGAGACCATGCTGAGGTCTGTGGTCTGTGCTGTCACAGGAGGCCATGTGGATGGCTGTCACCAGAAACCATGCAGAAGTTCATGATCCGTGCTGCCGCTGACTATAAAGGGAGCTTCTTTTGCAGTGGTATTGATGACTGCAGACTCACAGTTGAAAATAAGAGACATAGAAGGATTCTGTGACAACCCCCGCCCCAAGAAACAGTCTCGACAGGAAGCCATTGAAGAGAACTCTTAAAAGTTGTGATAGAGATCCTGAAGTGTAGCTCTTCACAACTGATGGTTTCTGGCAGGGGGTGGGTTTGGGGAAGGATTCCAATTTCTTTAAGGGGCTGGCCACCGGGAATTTGATCATGTTCCAGTGAGTATATGGGCAACACAAATTGGAAGGGTTTTTTGTTTGTTTGTTTTGTTCTGTTTTGTGTTTTCTGTTCTTTTTTTTCCTCTGGGGGGATGTCACAAGGG
>LZPO01034957.1:172820-185317 GCA_001675575.1 Neotoma lepida
CTCACTTCCACCTGCACCAACAGTGTGTCCAGCATCCCCATCTCCATGTGCTATTGAGGCCGTTTGAAACTCGCCATTTGACAGGTGTGCAGGGTATCTCNCTGATGCTTACGGACATGNACTCCTTTCATGCTGGGGCATCTCTCTGCCCTCTNTGGGAAATTGTCTATTTAGGTTGCACACTCGTCTACAAATCAAGTTATTAGCTCTGGCTTGGAGGAGACCTTTCCATTGCATGTTGGTTTTCTGGCCTTTATCTCTTCTTCATAAGTCTGGTGGGGTCTACCTGCCTTTTCTCCCTGTGCACAGGGCTCTTCCATGGTCTGTTTCCTGGCCACATGGAATGTTTTTGTTTGCTGCAATCCTGCCTGTTTTGTTTAGCTTGTGCCTGTGCTTTTTGCTGTCATATCCAANGAGTGACAACCAAGAGCCATGTCACAGAGTTCTTCTTCATGNAGGAGCTTNGATTTCAGTGCCTGTAACAGGCATTCTATTTTCCCGTGGACATTCNNCTCAGGCTGCAAGGACCGAGTGGCAGAGACTTGGGGTGCAGNAACAACATAGAACAGGTGGCTGGGAGTTGGGACAGTNTGCACCCCAGCTTCCTGANAGGTTTCTGTCACACAGGACTCCCCACAATGGCAACTGCAGAAGCTAATTTTCAACAAGGAGTTGGGGGGTGTGCTGCAATGATTTGCTTGGTTCCAAGCAAGTTAGACTCATCNACTTTCTTTTCTACCAAAATTGCAAAATCCAGTTCCCAGCAGCCTCCATGTCCAGGAAGAAGAGAATCAGGCAAAGTTCACATCCCATGGGATGTGATTACGGGGTGTGCACACAGCCAGTGCTCAGTCTGCTTTCTCACTTGACTTGTGCACTGCCACCAGTCTTAACCCTTTCTTCACTGCACTCAGGCTTGTGGACACCTTAGTTGATGGATGGTCCCTTCCTCTTCCTCCTCCTCTTTCTTCTTAGACCATTTAAAACACATTTGTAAACTTCTTTCCCACCATCCCAACTTTCACAGCCCTGTGGACTCACAAATGATGTCAAGAGTACTACAGAATCTTCCAAGTACAGGCAGGAATGCCGTGCTTCTATGATCATTTTGTTTTAGGAACATAACGATACTTTTACAGTTGTTATTTAAAATTTGGTTCCTACTTTTCTTGGTGATTATTATATCACAAGAAAATATTGATTTTATACTGCTCACATAAGTACTCTAAAGAATTACAAACATTCCAAGATACACGAGTTATAGTGTATTTAACACTTCTGTTGAAAAAATAAATTATTTCTGTCATTTCTGGCATAAGTATTGTTTCTCTGAACTCTGTATATCTACTAACTCTAAGGAATCATTATTTTCAGGATAGATTGCTATAAATAGAATTAATGAGGCTGATGGTGTACTGTGCATTTTAAAATCCCCCTTTGATTCCTCATGTGCTTTCTGTTTCAGTACAATTTTTAAAACTTTGTATTATGGTAAAAGAGAAACAATACAAGACTTACTGCTTGCATTAGCTACCCTTTTCTTTCCTGTGACNAACTAACTAGCCTACATGAAACAGCTTCTGGAAGAAAGAACTCATTTTGGCTCACAGTCTGAAGTGCTACAGTTCATCACGGTGGGGAGGTGTGCTGGTGGCTGGCTTCCTAGCAGTAGGAGAATGAGACTGCTTATTAACAGCTCAGTAGAGCAGGAATGAGAGCCATGACAGAGAGTGGGGCACACAATAAACCTCAAAGCCCACACCCTACTGACCTGTTTCCTTCAGCTAGCCCTCACCTCTCACAGGTTCCACAGCCTTCCCAAATGGTGCCACTAGCTGAGGACTGAGTGTGCAGTCACGTGAGCCTGTGGGGTACATTTTACATCTAATCCCTAATACTGCCTTAGCCATCTGAAGCATATATTTTAGCAACATCAAACACATTGACATATTTGAACCAACATTGCCCTCATCCATCCCCACAGTTTTTTTCTGTCTCCATTAGATACAAACTGCCCTCCCCCCTCCCCCCGCCTCAGATCTTATCACCATGTTCAAGTTTCCCAGAGAGTGAGCTCACTTACTCATTCTCTCATCCATAAATCTCTTGCAATACCAATCGTTAAGACTTCAGGAGAGGTGGAGAAATGGGAAGTCATGTGTAGGATGAACTGTGCTGTGCAGAGGGGTGCTGCCCCAGCCTGGATGGGGGCTGGGAGGCTGTCCAGTGTGGCTGGTGGGAAGCGTAAAGATTCTCTCTCTGTCTCTGTCTCTTTATCTCTCTGTCTCTCTGTCTCTCTGTCTCTCTGTCTCTCTCTCTGTGTCTTTAAGCTTACAGACATAAGAGTTATGGGGTAGGGTAGTCTCTGGGGAAGGGAAAGGTAGCCATGAGGGTAGAATATTCATCTGGGATTCAGTCAAGAAGAGCCTGTGCAGCCAAGAAGGGAGTTAAACTCCAAAGGACTGGGTCTCTGTGGAAGGTCTTAGACAATGCTGCTTCAAGGGACCAGTGTGTAGTTAAACTCTGGGTGTCTGTACCTCAAGTTGCCATGAAGTCAGTATAGCAGTATAGCAACTTATGCCCATTCTTCAGCTGCTGGGTATCTTACCTCAATTTGCTTTGTTGCAATGCTGTATGCTTTGGCTCACACACACACATAGGCACTTATTTCTCACAGTTCCAGGAGCTACNAGGTGGAGATTGAGTGGCCACAGAGGTAGGTTTTGGGATGTCTATTTACTACAATTGTTTTTCTTCCNGTTCTTCACACAGTCAGAAGTGGATGAGCTTCTCGGGCCTTCCACACCATGTGGGCATCACTCCCATTCCAGNCATTGCACCCTGTGCCCATTCCTCCTGAAGTCACTCCTAACAGCATCACATTGGAACCAGCTTCTCAAATGGACTTGTGGAGATACTGTCTTCATCCATTGCTGAATGACTGGGTCCTCTGCTGGGACTCATAGGATTTTCCTCAGTTGCAGACTTCACTGGGGAGAATCTACTCTGTGACACCTTAGGTTGCTGGTAAATTTATCCATGTTTATGGGGCCAGTCAGTGTAGCTTCTCAGAGGCTACTAACTAGAGCTATGCATAGCACGTTACATGTGTATCCTATGTGTCCATTCGAACCACTGACCCAGCAAGAAGAGCAGTGGTTCTCAACCTGTGGGGTCNTGACCCCTTTGACAAACTTCTATCTCCAAAAATATTTATAATGGTTCAAAAATATTCATAACAGTAGCAAAATCACAGTTATGAGGTAGCAATGAGGTAATTTTATGGTTGGATGTCACCACAATATGAGGAACTGCATTAAAGGGTCCCAGGATTAGGAAGGTTGAGAACCACNGGTTTAGAGTGAACTTGTTCTCAATGCAAGGTCTCATCTCTGCAATGTGACATCCTCTGTGGTCACATGGGGATTTTTCTTTTTCTTTTTTTTTTCTTTTTTGACATAATGTGACTTGGGTGACATCTCCTGTGTTATATTTTGTGAGCCTATGTAGACTCTTTTGATGTGTTGACACAGGCCATGCCCCCCTACCCCCATATTATTTTGGTTAAAAATAGGTGAATTTCACTTGAGGGAAGGTGGAGAAGACTTGCTTGACTATGTAGTACTGATATCATATACAGAATAAAATGAAGGACACTATGAAAAGTGGAGGGGAGAGGGCAGGGTGGAAGGGACCTTGGCACCTTAGTCACACTGGTGGCTCCACTGGGGTTCCTCAGTCTCATATATTCCAATCTTGAAACTGCAAAGCCCACCAACCAAGAAAAGCAATGGAACAGACAGCAAACCCAGCAACGTGGCCATCTTCAGCCATTCCGTGAGGAAAAAGCAGCCTTGTAAGATGGAACCACAGAGAAACAACAGCCGNACACTCCAGCCGAGTGCCAAGGAGAACCACGGCCCACGCTCAGCATATCACACTGAGCGAGGAACCTGGGATTCCACCTATGACAGACAGGTGCCATGAAGCCTCTGCCGCCTCGGTGGGTGAGGTCACAACAGTCAAGTGAGGAAAGGACTGACTTACTCCTATGGCTGGCAGTGAGTCCTCAAGTGTCAAGTCTGGAATTACACAACATGGAAATGATGAGGTGCCTCTCACTCTCCCCACTGTGATGGTGTCCTAGGGGGCCTCAGGGAGTCAGGATGTTCACCAACACCCAGTGGTTAGTTAGGCCATTCCCACTGGGGTCACAGGAGATCTAGTGAGATGCTGTATTTCTCTCCCTGTCCCAGCAATAACAGGCGCTTCACCTCTCAGGTGTCGATAAGAAACTTAGTGTGTGTGTGTGTGTGTGTGTGTGTGTGTGTGTACACTTGCGCTGAAAATAAAAAGATAAAAAGTGATACCTCACCCAAACTAACCACAAGAAAGTCAATGGGATGGAGGACTATCAGGTAAAGTAAATTCCATTTTAAATAGATTTAACCAGGATAGAGACGGACATTGTGGTATGATAAAAGATGCAATCACTCAGTTGTAACAATTCTTAACTTTTGTGCACCAAACAACACAATGGCAGAGCATGTGTGAAGTGAAGCAAAACCTGATGGGGCTAACAGACAAATCAACAGAGCCTTCACAGTCACCGAAGAGCCTAATATCCCTTCTCAACAATCGCTAGAACGACCAAGTGTGAAATTAACAAGGTCGGAGACCTCAGCAGCAGCAGCAGCAGGTGGGTCAAATCCCACTTTGCAGAACATGCCACCAGACCAGGTAGAAGGCGAACTCAGTTCAAGTGCCACAAACACACTCTTACATCGACTGTGTTCTCAGCTCATACCAAACCTCGGCTACCTTAAACGACTCTGAATCACAGAGTATCTTGTCTGCTACAATGGAGTTGACCTAGAAGTCACCTTTGGGAAGATGACTGGAACCACTCTAAACTGTGGGAAACTCAAGACATGTCTGCATTTGGCCAAGGGGGAAATGCTAAAGGACATTAATAACAAAACAATAGAATTGAATGAAAATGCAATGCTCTGAAATGAACAGTCCAGCTAAATACCTAGGAAGTGAAAAGCAAAATGCACCAAGAGCAAGCAAAAGCAGAACGAGACAAAGACAAAAACCCAAATCTGTGCCATTTGAATTAGAAAAACAGATGAGAGAGCTGGCCCTTTGGAAAGATTGATAAGGTTGACAAAACTATGAAAGAACAGCAGAAGAATTAAAACACACATCGCCGAAGTCACAAATGGAACAAGACACACTGCAGACATCAGAAGGATGGAGGGAACTATCGGGAACAACTCCACACACAGACATCTGACAACTTCGGTGAGAGGCGCTGGTGCCTTGGAAAATACAATGGCCAGAACTCATCCTTCCTGAAACAGATTGTTTGAATAGCCTTATGACTATTAGAGAAATTGAATTCATAAGTTAAAAATTTCCCCCAAAAGAAATATACAGACTCCTATGGTTTCAGTGGAGAATTCTACCAAATGCTTAAAGTAGAATTAATGCCAATAGTACATAATCTCTTCCAGAATACAGCACAGGAGGGAATACTTGCTAGTTCATTTTATGAAGCTATTATTACCAAAACCAGAGATATAACACAAAAAATAGAACTATAGGCTGGTATTCCTCATGAATGTAGATGTGAAATTCCTTAACGAAATACAATCTAACAGAACCTTGCAACATATAAAAAGAGTTATAAACCATGCCCTAGGGGGTTTTAATGCAGGGATGTGAGGCCAATTTAATGTTTTAAAAAACAAGCAATAAAAACCACCATATTAATATGTTAGGGAAGAAAAGGCCAGATAATAACAATAGATGCAGAAGAATCATTGCCAAAATCCAATCTTCAAGCATGATTTAAAAGACCTCTTGGGAACANAGGGGCAGAGAAAAACCTTTTCAACTTAAAAAAAATATTTAGCAAGTATCATTACCATTGAGTTAACAGTAAAAAGAAAATACTTTCTTTTCAATCTAACTAAGTAGGAATTTCTATTTTTATAACTTTTATTTAACATAGTACTGGAATCTTTCGCCAGTGCAATAAGGCAAGAAAAAAGAAATACAGATTAGAAAAGAAANAAATGAAACTGCCTATAGTGAGTTGTGCCTCCCGCGTCAATGTTAATTGAGAAAATGACTCACAGGCTTGCCTACGGGCCAGTCTGATGGAGACACCTTCTTAGTTGAGGTTTCTTCTTCCCAGATGACTCTAGCTTGTCTCAAGTTGACAAAAAACTAACAAGTGCTCTCCTCATGTTGAGATTGCTACAAACACACCCCNTCTCTTCTTTGTCTTGTTATTTCTGGGCAGACAGTTTGACACATAGAGATACTGTTCCATGCTGTCAGATGGTGGTTGGGTGTTCCTGATTGGGGTGCAGAAGTCCTTGTTCAAGTGGNGCCAGANNAGTCTCTATCCCTGCTTGCTCTANACTCATCCAGAGTCTGAGGATAAACCCAGGCCTGAGGTGCTGCCTAGCTTCCTNCAGGCCCAGCTTACTTCTGTGGTGCTCAGGGACCAGTCTCCTGCAGCTAGCTATCTCTAGTGTCCTTCTGCTCTGGAAGCATCCCTGCTTATTAAGCTACTACTTGTGTAGTAGCCTTGCCTGTGACCTTCCTATGGTCTTCCTCAGACCTTCCTGGACAGAGTCCCAAGCAGTGACCTGCACTGTGAGCCACTTGCCTGGACATGGTTTGTTCAACCTTAACCTGAGTTCCTGACCCTTATGAACAGAATACAGACTCTACTCAGCCCATTTCTACCCTGGACCAGTGGGGAAGTAGGAAGTCATCATTCAGTGTTGTCTTGGAGTCATGATTCTCAGAATCAGGCATGTGTGACAGGATGCTGTGTGAGAACATGAAGTGGACATTGTTCAGGTATGGCAGGGACCCCAAAGGAGCAGTTCTGAGAATGTCCTCCTGGAGGCCAGAAGAGAATTTCTGTCCCTGGTTCCTTGCTGTCTCTCAACCGTTCCTGGTAGTTACATGTGAGAACAAAACCAAAATTGAGAGAAGGCACCTGGACACCTCAGGATTGGGCCATCTGGGTTGACCAGTTCATCCTTGTCTCCATGTCTCACCCCAGTTTCTGCCGTTAGTCCTTCAAGANGAGCAGCTAGGTTGTAGGCCGTTCCCCTCCTGCTTACAATAGCTCTGAATCTACAATACATTTCTTTCCAGATCTCACCCTCTGTGACCTGTGGATTTTATCTTTCTAATTTTTAAATTACTAAATTTCTAAGACCCTGGAAGCCACAGACACAGTGGAAGAAATGTGTGACTGGGAGCATCCNGTGCTCCAGCTCCCGAGTCTAAGCCCACCTGAGGTGAGCAGAAAAGCTTCCATCTAACTGAAACATGATTTACTTTTCATGTGTGAAGTGTTGGCCAACCGGGTCACCTGCCTCTCTCTAGTACAGCTCATGGAGGAGGAAGGGGATGTGCAGAGCCATTTCCTCTGGCCAAGCCCACTGTCCTCCCAGAGCACAGCTGCTTCCTGTGTCAAGTTTTAGAGGGTGGGTATGATTTTTCCGCTGCCCCCTTCACTACCTCTCTGTCCCCTAAGAAAGGCTATAAACACACTGACCATGCCAGGCTGTCCCTCTGCCTGGGACCTGGTACATTCCACTGGGCCTCATCTTGCTGTNTCAGGTGGAGTAAGTCCGATCCTGTGCCTCAGCTCTTGACCTTTTCCCTTCACTTGGAAGTANGGATGTTCTAGCCTTGGGGCTGTTTCAGGTGCAGGGCTGCACAGTCCCACCCTGCTGCCCAACATACTTTTTCCTCAGACGTCCATCCTGTACCTTCTGGCAGTGCCTGTCCCTGTGTAAGTGGTTGAGGGGCCCAAGACATGTCCGGAGAGAGTGAAGGCCATCCCTGAGGTTCACACACAGAAAGAATGAGAGAGATACTTGGGTTGGTAGCAGAGGGAGCCCAGCTGGAGAGAGAGGGATCAGGGACAACATTTGAGCCTTCCAGGAGGTTGTGGCTCAGCTCAGGCCAGCTGCTCTGAGTCTTCAGAAGGACACAGTTGCTAGACACAAACTGCCCAAGGATATAAAGGCCAGTAGGGCCTTTGGGACCGCTGAGTCACACACTCCACACTGACTGCACCCGCTCCCAGAGCCTCCACCATACCCACAGCTTTGTGCACCATCCACCACTGTGACTGGCCCACATGACCAGCCTGACTCTCCACCCCTCTGGCTGATCCAGGCTTGTAACTATGATCTGAGGATTGTCTAGAAGGTTCCAGCTGTATTTCTGGGGAGAAGAGCCACCATGATGTGTCCCCTGAGCCTCTTATGGGCATTCATAGCCAACCATTGGATGCTCCACCACTCTACAGAACCCACTAACATTTTTCTGGAGGGGTACCAAGGCCAAGAGTTACCAAGTGGCTAATGTCTGACCCTGGTAAGTACAGGGTATCTAGGATGTGAGTCAGGTACTAACTTCAGAGCTTGGGCATGCACACCCAACAGGGAGCTTGTGGCCTCAAGATGGGATGNACCCTAACAACTGTCCCTTGGATGATTCAGGTCATTCATCATGTGGAGTTTAACCATCACTTCCAAGTAGGGAATGGACAACAGTATGTTCCAGGTATCATAACGTACTGGCTTTATGGTAGGTTGCATTCAGTGGTGTGAGTGACAGTCATCTGTGTCCTGTGACGAAACATGCTTTGTACTTTAATAAGTGTTTTTCCTAAGTTCTCCCTTTGCCTTTCTGAGTCTGTGCCCCAAGTTCCTCCCAGTCCACACTAAAGTGGAGAGCTTTTGTGTCTGCCCACTTCCTCGGCTCCATTCCTGCTGTTTCCTGGGGGTCTGTTGTTNACAGGAATGAGGTTGTCTTTCCAGAATTCAAGTTGAGCAATGTTTCCAATGAACAAATTTAGTTGACAGATTTCACCCATTTACATTCATTTCAACCCCTGTCATCTGAGGACCTACCCCTGCCACCTTCCCACTTTCAGGCTGCCCCCGCCACTCTCCCATTCCCACAGGTGGATCACTCTCCCACTGAAGATTGCCCTCCCCTCAAAGCTCATGTGTACTTCAGGCCTCTTACTCTGCAGGCCTCTCTACTCTGGCAGGTTGCAGACCCTGCTGCAATAGGGGAGCTCTACTGTTCCCTACTCCCCTAGCCAGGCTGGTATTTTCTAGAACTTCCCTTCTGGTTTGTTGTGCATTTATTTCTTAGTCTTCTTTTTATCTGGGTATGANTTCTTTTTGCTTGTTTCATTTAAAAAGATACTAATGAAAATGTTCCAAATTACCCGGCGGCCCTGACTCAGTGGGTTCAGCACCCTGTGTCACAGTGGGTGAGTGCCTGGCTGGATGTTCTGTTCTTTCCCTCTGACCAGCTGAAGCACACTGACCTGTCATATGCACACCACTGTTCTGTTCTCATTCTTTGTTTGATCATGGGCTTCTGCTCTTTGCAGGCGTATGTTGGTCTTGGATTTTTCTTAAATCTCACTTGGATCTGTCCAGGAAGGATGCATTCTTGCCCCTACTTGGCATTGTACAGGGCCCTCAGTATCAGAAGCAATTTGAGGGACAAAGGGTTTATCTTGGCTCACAGATTGAGTGTGCAGCTCATCATGTCAGGGAGGTCGTAGCAACCACAGTGCTACAACACTGGTCACATTGGGTCCAGTCAGGAAGCAGAGAGCAAAGAATGTTGGCACTCAGCTGGTTTTCCTTTTTGTATTCAATACAAGGCCCCAGCCCTTGGAATGGTACCACTGATATTTACCTAATCAAGGTAATCCCTCACAGATGCGCCCAAAGGCTTTTTCCTGAGATGATTTTAGATTCCGTGAAGTTGACACTATTAACGATCACAAATCCACCTCTTGTCAACTTGACATCCAAGCACACTACATTTAATTTATAACCTTCCACCCCTAGTCCCCAGAGGCTCACAGTCACCCTATATATAAAGTACATTCTATTCAACTTTAAAGTCCCCAGTCGCTAACAGTCCCAATGCTATTCAGAAGTCTAAAGTGCAGCACCCCGAGTCCCTCTCACAGTGGACAAGTGCTTGTCTGTAAGGGATGAGTTTGCTGGGTGTTATGAGACAACACAGTCTCCTAACTGTGACCCCCCCATTTAAAAATGAGTACTTCTAGCATACAATGGCACAGAATAAATGCTCTCAATCAAAAAAAGAGAAACGGGCATAGCAAGAAAAGATGAGATAAAGCAGGACTGAGCACCAACACAGCAAACACCAAATCCTGCAGCTCCATGTCTCGGCTTCTGGGACTCTTGATGGGATCGTTTGGGCTGGAACAGGCTTGGGTGGTCTCACCTCTTCTGCTCTGCTGCCTACAGCACCCCNAGCCTTTCTCACTGGTGCATGCTGCTTTCCTCAGCAGAGGATCTTCAACATCCAGACGGCTCCACTGCAACTCAAGCTTAACTTTCCCAGATTCTCAAGGCAGCCTCTCAGGGCCTCTTTTCAGGGACTCGGATCCTGCCATGCATTGGCTGGCCTCAGAGACTCTCTGAAACCTCGAAAAAGGCTCACGGCCCCCTCGATCTTATGTCTTTCATGCTTCTAAAACCATTACCATGTGGGACGATGCTGCTGAGTTCTGCTGCCAGCTCAGGATGGAGCCTGGCTTCCTTGGACCACACTTGCCAGGGACAGGGAACTAATTAACTGGGCTTTTCACAAGTTGGAGCATTTGATGGATGGGGTCTTACCTCCGGGACAGCTTTTGTACTGTTCCAGTGCTGAGATTCAGGTGAGGAGCGGTGCTTCGCTTTGATAATTATAGCACATAGCTTGGCTACAACTTCAAACTTGTTTTAGCTCTTTTCCTCAACAAACTACACATTTTAAATTTTTCTGTCTCACTTGTTGCTCTTTTTCACTGTAGACCCAAAAAGTGCTAAGTGGTAGGACGAGATGCACCTTAATCCATCGGTGTTAAATTTAGTCTCACTCCATACAGGCCTACTGAGGACAGGTCCTTTGCCAGGATATAATATACAGATGGCATCTAACCCAGTTCCCGTAGGAATCATTTCCCTCTGGAACCTCATGAACCAGACCTCCCCAGTTTGCATTTCTCTATGCCTTCTGGCCTTCTAAACTCCCATTCCAAATCAGAATAGCTCAGTAGACTTTGCTTACAGCATTTGAGGGCTTGTCTAGCTCAAAGCTCCAAACTCTTCCACATTTCTCCTACAAACTGTCCCAAAGGCCTAAGAAGCACATGGTCAGGTTTATCTCAGAAATGGCCCTGTTTCTCAGTTTTGATTTTCTGTCTCACTGCTGTGACAAATCAGATGACAAAGGTCACATTAGGAAGGAAGTGTTTATTTTGTCCCACCCTTTGAGAGCGCAGCCCATCATGGCAGCAGGAACAGGCAGCAGCTGGTCACATGACATCACAGCCAGGAAGCAGAGAGAGATGAATGCTGATAGCTTGCTTTCTCTATTTTATTTGTGGGATGGTGCCACCCATACTTATGGTGGGTCTTCCCACCCCAGTGATCTAAATAAGCTAGATAATTTCTCAAAGACATGCCCAGTGGCCTGTCTCCTAGGTGATTCTAGGCTCTGTCTAGTTGATACGAGCCATCACACCCACCTATCTGAGGTCATTGGTTCTTTAATACCTAGTTCTTTAATACCTGCTTCTCAGGTGTGGTCCCACCCTCTTTCTGGTCTCTACCTTGCAGCTATGGGCCTCTGATTCCCAATGTCTCATCTGCAGCCCATTAAGTATCTTCTCTCTATCATTTCCCACCGTTATCTGGGCTATTCTCCAGCACTCCATGTGACCTCTGGACTCTACCCTATCACTCCTGTTCCTTCCAGCCCTAAACTTCCAACCCAAAGTTTGTTCCCAGAATGTCCGTAGATTTTTGTTCTTGCTTTGTGCTACTTATTTCTTTGATTACTTACACACTGTTAAGGCTTGGATCTGAAGTGCCCCTCAACTAGGGCAGTGAGGTGTGTTGAAGCCCTGATTCCCAGTGCTGCAGTGTTCAGGGGAAGAGATAAGATCCTGAAGGCTCTGGATTAATCCATCAGTGGAGCCTTAATTTGATGGCATGACTAGGGGGTGGTAGAAACTTCTAGATATGGGGCCTGGTTATAGGAAGTGGATAATTGAGGATGTGCCCTGGAAAGATATATCTTGCCCCCAGCTCCCTTGGGCCTGTCCCCCATGGTTCCTGGTCACCACAAGATGAACAGCCATTGTCCCATGTCCTCATGCAGTGGTGTTCACCTCGCTGCTGCCCAGAAGCATCTGAGCCAGTTGACTGTGGCAAAATCGCTGAATCATGAGCCAAAAATCACAGCCTGCCCCTTTGTTTTTCCCTAGTGTTACAGAGTCTGCCGCATATCCTCACCACACCTCTGTGGGGTGTGATCTGCCCATTCTGTGAATGGATGTACATTTTCTATTGTTGACTGTGTGTTTAAGTCAGGGCCGGAGTGATTGTGGGCCTTTGCTTGCA
>LZPO01034957.1:193456-244965 GCA_001675575.1 Neotoma lepida
AACGTCATCTTTTTCAGTGGGGTTCAAGTCCCGTCCTTTGAGGCCCTACATCTGTAAGTGGCAGACCTTACCTGTCTCCTCTCCAGTCCTAAGTTCCCAGAATCTTCTACCTGTCTGCAAGTCCCCTGAATGGTAGGAGGATACTCCCAATTCCAGTTCTCACTTATAAGAGGTAACATGGCCCAGGGTCTCTCCACATCCAAATACAGCACGTTCAGAACTTACACAGGGTACCTAACCAGCCTACCAGGTCCCTGTTAGCCCTTCACTAACTAAGTTGTGCCAGGTAGCAGAATGAGCAATGGGGAAATGGGAGGTGGTACCACCTCAGCCNAGTCCAGCGGATCTGACACCACTACCTTCATGGGTGGAAGACACATACTTCCTGCCTGGTTACTCGAGCTGCTTATGTGTGTCACTTTGTGTGTCTGGCTGTGTTGATGGGTGGAGTCCTTGATCTTGGTTAGACAGAAGACTTTATGGGCAGAGGTGAGAGTGTCATAGTCTGTGTGCAGATCTACCTCCCACAAGTACTCCATAAAGACATAGGCAAGTGGGGTATTGAGGTTTCTGGACTTGGTGCAGTTCTGGCTGCCAAAAAGAGAGATGAATATGGACATGAAGGGTCTGCCTGACCCCTTCCCACTGGAGAAAACTTCTTCCTAGCAGATGCTCAGGCCCTGAAGGAACCCACTCTAATAGGGGGTGGGAGGTTTCATCTCCAGTGCCATCCTAGGAGTAGTAGTGAGTGTCCACTGTGTCCTGTCCCATCCAGAGACCCAGGTTCCATCCTGTTCTCTGGGGCTGATCCTGGCCACACACTTGATCACATTAATTGAGTTCCTACTATGTTCTCCAGGAATCTGCCTGCCAGAGGCCTCGTGTCTCAGTAGACAGACAGGTGGACACTCGACAACATAGTTTCAAAGAATGGTCATCTTGTGGCAGGGCAAGGAGCAGAGTTGGCACTGGGGATAGGGTTGTTAACTAGAATGTCTAAGGGTCAGTGGAATAGGTCCGAGTAGCAAAGGGGCCACTAGGGAGATGATTGGCTGTGTGGTTCCATTGCCCCTGGGGTTCCATTGCTCATCCCTTAGGTGGCAGAGATCCCAGTTGCAGGTCTGACAACCTGGCTCTGGGGTCCGAGCTGGCTGAATTAATGAGGGTTGAACTGCTGGAAGCCCTCTTGTAAGTGTCTGTAACCTAGAGATTCTTATTTGCCCCATTTTTTGAGCAAACACTGCAAAGGGCTTCTAATCACCTCCCATGGCCATGTGTACCTGCCAGGGAGCATTCCTGGACAAGTCCCTGTCACATGTCCTGGGGTACTGATTGGTGGAGGCTCCTGGAGAGTTTGGCCAAACCTCCGTTCCCAGCCTCTTTGGAACACTAAGCTCAGGGCACCTGTGAGGAGGTTCACAGACTTCTGTGCCCTCAGCCTGCAGCAGACAGAGCCTGCCTGAGACACATGACTGAGGTGTGCAGTTGGAAGGATTCTGAGAGCCTGAAGGGGTAGCCAAGGACTTTGGTCTTGTTCCTGTGGTGTCCTGTGGTGTGGTACCTTGGAGATGGTTGAGCAGGTAACAGCATACATGAGGGTCTGAGGCCTATCACTCCTGTTAGCTGCAGCTCTTCCACACACCTATCCCGGGGTCAAGCTATGACCCTGAACCTTTACATGGAGCTCTGGGGAAGTAATTGTCATTTCAAGCCCCAGGCCTCTAATGGCTGCCAGCAGCCACACCATACACATTGGCCTTTCTCAAGCACCGCTTCTTAGTGACCAGGAGCCAGAAGATGNCNAATTGGCANTTGGGACTTAACAACTGANCCCCAGGGAGNGGAATGGCAGGAGATGCTGCTCCCGGAAGCTGTGGGCCAGTGTGTTCTTGAGGAACCNCTTGCATCTCACTTTCCCTTTTTGGGAGTATTGGCGTTATCTGTGTGGGAGGCTGCAGACCCAGGTTCCTGTGGGAGAGGCTGTGATGGAGGGTTGGGTGGACAGAGCCCCACAAATCTGACCTTCCTGAAGCTGTGTNCATGCACCTTTATCATAGTTAGGCTGAGCTCCAGAAAGATACATGTCATCTAGTGTCTGAAGGACAGGAAAGGATCCAGGTTGTTGGGACCAGCCACAGGAAGCCTGGCAACATTTAGAAATGGTTTGTAGGGTTGGCAGCAAGTAATTTTGTCTTGCAGGCTGTGATGGTTCGAATGAGAATGACCCCCCCCATAGGCACATATATTTGAATGCCTGGTTCCTAGTTGGTGGAATTGTTTTGGAAAGGATTAGGAGGTGTGGCCTTGTTGGAGGAGGTGTGGCTTTGTTGGAGGAGGTGTGGCCTTGTTGGAGGAGGTGTGGCCTTGTTGGAGGAGGTGTGTCACTGGGGATGGGGTTTGAGGTTTCAACAGCTCACACCAGGCACAGTCTCTTTTAGGCTCTCTTGGGTATCAACCCACATCCCATCCTGTCCTGCCTCCCTGAGAGGCACAAGAAACACTATGGGTCAAGGGGAATGGAGACGCCTGGAGACCATAAAATGAGGAGTGATCCTGGTTCACGTGGCAGAGGTGAGCAGATGGTGGCAGAGGGCAGGCTTCAAAGCATGGAACATTTAGAGCGTGGCTGCTGTGGAGCCTTGGGTAGCAGTGATCCTGCCTTACATGCTTCGTAGACACGTATAATGGTGTGCGTACCCACAAGCTCATCTGCACACTCATGCACATATAGGCAAACGCACATAGGTACATGCACCTATATGCATTTGTACAATGACATACATGCTCAAACACGTGTGTGAACAAGTGCACACACACACACATTCACATCTCATGATAGCCCAGGCTACAGTGGGTATCTACAATGGTACAGCCACTTTGCTCCCTATCCTGGAAGCCACCTGTAAGAACCTTGGTGTGTGACTGTTAATGGATGCTCTAACTGTGGTCCCACCAGCTCAGGTCACAGTGGTAGCTGACAACATTAGCATTCCCTTCTGCTTAATTCAAGTCCGAATTGGTGCCAGAGGCCCCTTTTNCCNCCTTACTGGATGAGGGATTTATGGTGGCATGCTCACAGAAGGCCCTGAGCAAGGAGTCTGGGTCACTTGGAGAGGCCCTCTCTGCTCTGCAAAACAATGTCACAGATGCTGTGGTGAACACACCAGTNGTNCCTCAACCAGCAGATACAGAGAAGGACAGATACAAGGCCAAACCTGTGTGAAGCTCATGGCCAAATGTTTTCTTGGTTTGATCAAAGCCACACCCCACTCCTGCCTCCTATTTGAGTGATGGTGGTTTGATGGTCATCTTGGCCTTGAACCCTCATCAGGAAAGACATTAATCAGTTCATATGGCCTATAAGGAGGGGAGAGGTTAAACCTTGCTGCCTGGCCTGAGCTGGAAGGGCATGTCTGCACAGATGGTCAGATAGTGCAACAGAACAAGCTGTTGGGATTCTGTATCTGCAAAAGGCTAGCACATTGTGAGGTGGGCCTCCCCTCTGGATACCTTTTCAGCAGAACAGCGTGGAATGAGTGTCCAGATGGCTACAGCCACTTCCACCCCTGGAGTCTTGCTGTGGCTCTGCTCTGTGCCCAGGACCTTCCAAGACTTGTGCACACTTGGCCATTGGGATACATTCATTAGGAACAGGCCTGGGCCAACTTCCAGACAGAGACAGGAAGACAGGAGATCCTGTCTCACAGCAGCAGGGGTGCAAAGCAATGACCAGGACTCTGGACCTGTTCCTAAGGTGCACCCCAGCTTGTGGCTCATCAGATAATTGGGGAGATGGAGTTCTGGGCTATACCCCCAAGCTGCAAATCTTGACTAGAAGGAGCAGTCTAGAGAGGGATGCCTCTCAGTCAGAGAATTTGCATCTCAAAGAGATAAATGAAGCCAGGCTGGCAGCAGAGGCTGGCACCAGAACTGTTGGTCCCAGAGGAAGGGCAGAAAGCAGCAGACACAAATTTCAGACACTGGGCAGAGAGTGCAGTGGCATAGAAATGTTTGGATGGGTGTCTGCAGCCCATGGGTATGTTTTTGGGCTGTCCCAGCTCATAGACAAGCCCACCCCACATGTGCACCTGTCTGTCCTTCTCCCCAGGTGCACAGCTGGGCCTCCTCTCTGGATACCTCTTCAGCAGGACANAGTGAGGTGAGTGTCCAGATGGTGTAGCCACCTCTACCCNGGGAATCTTGCTGTGGCTCTGCTCTGTGAGAGGTTTGGCCTGATGCCCAGGACCTCCCAGATCTTGTGTACACCTTGGCCACGGGGGTACATAAGCCTGTGTAAAGTTGGCTCATCAGCTGATGGCCCCTCTTACCACTCAGTGACAGGTGCCCATGGGAGGCATGGGTTAGCCAGTGCCCCCTGCATATTGTCAGGTGTCAGGTGCCAGGTGCGGTGCAGAGCTTGTAGCACATACCTGTGAAGACCTCTGCTTCCAGAGAGGGACAGACAGGAAACAAATGACCAGTGTTGAGAATATCACAAGGTGTGGCTGGGATACTAAGGGCTGTGGAGTTTAGAGCACAGTGGNTATAGGGGTGCAAGATTCAGAGGGTGGGCAGATTGCAGAATAAAGAGGGACATTTAGGTCAGCAGCTAAATATGATGAGGAGGTCTCAAGTTTCCTTTGGTCTCAGCCCTGGGACAGTCTTGGTTCTTGAGTTACTGAGAGAGAAGAATTCAGACAGGACACAACAGTAGAGAGCAAACAGCCAAGGGTTTAATTAGAGCAAGCAAGGATGCAAAATAATATACTCTTAAGAAAAAGAATGGGTGGGAGAGCCGTGGCAGAAGCGACAAGGCACTAAGGTCCATGCCTGGACCCCCAGGAGCCACTGGGCACAGTGGTGAGAGATGCCAGAGAGGCCCCAGCTGCAGCCACATGGTGCAGGAGAGGTTGGTACCAATATGCTAGCACGTGGTGGAGAGATGATAGAGAACACGAAGCAAAATGGTTTGTGCCCTATGAACAGAGGTGGAACTGGAGATGCAAGGGTGATGGGGAACAGCCTGCTCAGCCATCTGAGGCCATGGAGATGACCTGGCCCATGCTGCCACCAAGGGCCACGTCTGGGTCCATGGCCCTATACCAGCGATATCCATGTCCCATGTCATCACCAAAGGCCATTTGACATCTCTGGTCTGTGCTGCCACCTGGGGTCATGTTGCTGTCCAAGGGTTGTGCAGAACCGACCCCCCCCATAAGATGCTGCACTTAGAAGAGCAAGCCCCACCCCTTTCCTGGGCAGCATGGAAGAGTGGCACAAGTGAACTAGCCCAAGGGTGTGAAATTGGGAGAACTGTCTCCACCCCTCATTGGCCCTGTGGTAGCGTTGGCACAGGAGAGATGCCCATCCACCCTCACCGCCTACAGCAGGCAGAAGAGATGGCTCTGAGAGCAGGAGAGATGGCCCCGTCCCTCCATGGCTACAGCACTTGGGANAGCAGGCCTGCACCTAGCCAGGGCAGCACACTAGAGCTGGCCTTGGTGGGCACNAGTGTGGGTGAGCCAGCCCAGAGGGCAGGTGAACCAGCCCTGAGGCTGTAAGCACAGGAAAGCTAGCCTCAGCCCTCGCCTGTGCAGTGTGGGAGAGCTGGCTTGGAAAGTGTGAAAGTGGATGAGCTGGCTTTGCCTCTCACCAGAGCAAAGCGGGAGAGCTGGCCCTGGTGGTGCAGGCATAGGACTACCCAGGCCCAGATCCACGGCTTTGAGTTGGCCCACCCCACATCTACCCCATCTAAGAACTACTGGAACACTTGAAGGTGCTGGCCCTGCAGAACCAAAGCTGCAGGATCTCCATGACACAGGGCAACAACAGCATATCCAAGAGGAGTCCCAGTGAGGACCCAGCATCAATANTGTAGCAGAAACCAGAGGCCTCGAACCAGACCAACCACTTATTGCAGTGAACATTTGCAAGCAAAGCTGTTTGGGCAAAAGGGTAGACTGGATGACACACCACAGCTTCCTCTGTGAGATTTTTTTAAATTTGCATTTTAATTTTTAATTTTTTTATTATTTTTATTTTTTCTTTTCTTTTATGGAGGAGATTGCAAGGGCAGATAAGGAGGGACAGGGAGATAAGGGAGATTGGGGTGCATGAGATGAAATTTACAAGGANTCAATTTTTAAAAATTTATAAAAAGAAAAAGAATCAGATCCTCCCTGGCAGGCCTGGGGCTTGTATTTTTCTTCTCCTGTCATCCCCTCCTCTGTGCCTCCCCCAAGTTAGAAATTTCTAGAAAAGGGGCATGCATCTCTCAGAAGCCCATTTTACACAGAATTCAGCCTGTTATAATTAGATGTACAAGGTTTAAGAATGTGCATANGANTTTAAGTACCACTGAAGTTTAAAAGTGAACTAGTGGAAAGGCCAACAGCACTGCGCATGTTCCNCTTGAGAGAAAGCCTTGAAGCTGATTTAATCTCTAGTGAGCACGGAACACTACCACTCATTGTTCCTTATGTCTTGTTTTGGGGACCTTGAGCGGGCCCATCTGAAGTTGACCACTGCCACTACCTGTAGATCTTGACCACCAGTCATCCACCACCTTTGTCTTTTTTGCAGACCTTAAGATGCTTTAATCTTTGGGGATTCATCCCTGAAGCTAGCCTCTTACTACAGAATACAAGGAGAAAATAGCTATCCATAGCTCATAATCTCCAGGAGTCCGAAGGCTCAGCCTGGACCTCAGATAAGAGTCCTCAGGAACTTGAGGTGTTGGTTGGGCTTGGGGATGGGGTTGCATCTGAGGTTAAATGGACAGGCTCTGATTTGGGGGTTGCCTACTCATGGGGAGTTCAGTTGCTCAAAGTCATCAAAGCCACCTCAAGAGCCCCATTTTCTCACTGATCTTGGTCATGCAGCTGCCCTTTTGAGCTATGGAGTGGTTAGGCTCTGCCTTCATGGAAGGATGCTTGCCGGGCCTCTGCATGGTCAGGCTGCACATGTGCCTCTTACATGGCCACTTGCTACATCAGCAAAAGGAGTGCCAGCACAAGGAAGCCACTGGTCACATGGTGACATTGCATCTCCTGTCTCCAGTTCTGGGTTAGTGGCAGGTCACTGGGCAGCCTCACTCAAGAGTCAAGGTCTCAAGGCAGAACTTGGCAAGAGCCATCCTGCAGTCTATCTCTGGCAGATGTGTTCCTGAAGAAAACCTGAGGCCAAGATGATGGTGGGCTAGTTTATTTAAGTAACTGACCCCAGAGGCATGGGACTCCAGCCTGAGACCCCAGCCTGGGACTGGCAACAGTCGAGGAGAGGGAGGCAGACAGAACTCAGCCGTGCCAGGAAGTGTCCCTAAGCTGGTCATTGTAGGGGTGAGGGTTTCAGTCAGAGGTCCTGTTGGGAGCTTGTGTGCTTGGGAGACATAGAGTAGTCTGACTATACCCTCATGAAAGGAAGCTTGCTGGGCTCCTGCATGGTCAGGCTAGCACATGTCCTGGTGCTACAAATGACTATAGCCTTTCTGGGCTGTGACTTTAGCCCCTGGGAAGAAAGGATGAAGAGAGAAGCAGGAAGGGAAGGCCTGTAGGGAGAAGGTTTTGACCAGGAGTGCTAGAGCAGGTCAAGGGCTTTATTGTTGCCCAGGACCCAGCCCTGTTCAGTGCCCTTTCAGGCTGGTGCCTCTTGCTTTTGCATACCTCGGGATGGGCTGCCAGTGCAGAGGAGGAACCAGTTAGCCTGAACTGGATTTGTGGGTTCAGAGTCCCCTGTGCTGACAGCCCTCTTCAAGTGTCTCCAAGTACATTGCAGAGAGCACGTTGGGTGCTACGAATAAGTACATACTCCAGGGGTGGTGTGGATTAACATGACTGGTCTCAGACTTTCGAGGTAAACACTTTCTAGATGGCTCCAGTGGAAGCAGAAGTGTATTGATACCACATTTGCTCTGGAGTTGGGACAGCATGAGGGTGTGAGGGCAGGGGAAGTTAGAATGATTCAAACTGAACCCTAAGTTCAACCACAGCCTAGGGCAGGCTAATTCATTCCTCTAGTCATNGGTTCCTAATTAATTATATGGATGGGGCCAGAGGGAGTTATGGACTGAATTTTTGTGACTCCACAAGTTNGAATGTTGAAGTGGCTGTATTCTGAGAAGGGGCCTCCAAGGAAGTGAACAGGATAAATGAGGTCCAGTGGCTGGGGCTGATCTAATATATGAGCATCCTTAAGAAGATCTCCTAGGTAACCCTCTTCACACACTCNATCTCTCAAGAACACAGGGAGCTGGCTCTGCTGGGAGCTTCAGAAGAGATGAAACCTGCAGTCCACTCAACACCCAACCAGCCAGGAGAAGGAAGTGTGTGTTAAGCTGCTGTCAGTGGGACTGTGCTAACTAACACAGCCAAGTTGACTGNCTCAGAAAAGAGACTCAGGAGAAGGGGGCCCCTTCTACCCGAGTGTATGTGTGGCAATGGGAGATGTGGGTCATCTTGAGTGTGGGCTGCCCCCTGGTGTGGATGCTATCTGAATCTCAGGAAATTCCTAGAGTGAGCCCCAGCAAGGGGAGGAAGACCATGTGGCCAACAAACTGCATATCAGTCAGAAGTTGTGAGGTCACTGGTTCCAACTTGGTCAGTTGAAGAGGAAGTGATACAGAGAGAGGATGCTCATGCATGCTATGAGCAAACTGCTGGTCAAGCTTTCNTCAGGATCTTCCTCCACGGTCAGAAGCCAGACTTAGGGTATTGCAGGGATGCCTAGCAAGAAGCAGGATGCAGTAGGGCTTCAGGGCTTGCTTGGGATACTGAGTCCCTGGTTGGCAGGATGTGAGCTGTGTGAGTTGAGTGAGTGAGCAAGCAAGCAAGCGTGCGTATGCCTGCACAGTGAGAGGTAGCTGTCAGCTGTCCAGAGAGCTGGCAAAGCTGGACCCGGGGCCTGGGAGTCTCAGCCAGATGCCATTTATGCCTTGGCAATTGGAGACACCCTCGGTGCCAAGGTCCTACAGCAAAGGGGGAGGTAGTGAGACCATTAGCTACCTCCCAGGAGCCTGGCAAGCCAGTACCCCTGGCTCTGCTGCAGCTGGGGCAGCTCTTCTGCTGTGTGTACCCTCCTTGTTTGTNTGGGAACATGGGAGGCTCTAGGGGCAGGGATCTAAGGCAGCAAGTGCGATCTGGGAGGGTTGAGGTATTGAGATTCAAAAGGATGCACATGGGCCAGGTGAGGAAAGGACCACTGAGGTTGTGTTCCTGGGCATCTCAGAGCATAGGGTGTGTGGGGTAGCACTGGTGCATCCTGAGTGCCTCAAGTAGCTCCAGCATCAGAGGCCCAACTCCATCTCTGCACCAGACCTTGGAGTTTCTGAAAGATCAATCTGGGTCCAGCTGTGCTCGCATCCTCTTAGGCATACTTGCCTCCCCCAGGCCTGCCTCACATGCATGGCTTCCTTATGCACGTCCTGTCTAGCCCTGGCCCTGGCTTNACACCAACAACCCCTGCCCAGGGCACAGGACTCACCTTCAGTTGGTACCCCAGAGACTTAGGATGAGTGTTGCCTGGCTTCCAAGGTCAGGCTCTCTTTGTAACTGGCCTCTTAGGGAGCCATGGCCAAGCACTGTGCTTCCTTCAGTTACTCGTTCACTAACTCACTCATTTCTTCCATGAGCAACATCGTGCCTGGCCCTCGNCTGGTGCTGAGCTACAGTGGTGCAAGCCTTGACACCATTCCTGTCATTGAGGCTGACCTATTGGAACAGACAAATGCAAATGGGACAGAGAGACCACTCCATGGGCCAAAGAGGCAGGGCCAGCACCCAGGGAGGGCTAGGAGAGATGGAGGGAGGAGGATGGGGGGTGTGGAAGGCACTTCTTGGTCTTTGAGATGGGGATATCCTGGGAGTGAGCGAGAGAAGAGAGGCAGGAAGACAGGGCAAGGGCTGGGTGGAGGCTGCAGGAGAGCAGCTATGGGACCTCAGGACACAGATGCTTGCATCAAGGTGAATTGGACCATGGTGGACACAGCCTTGAGGACACTCCAAGACCCCAAAGCTAGGACAGGACTTCAGGCTCCCAGCACTTACCTAGTGCTCAATTTCTCTCCATGCCTCTGCTAGGTCCTTTCCAGGCAGAGGCTGGTTTTATTTGTTTGTTTGTTTT
Source organism: Neotoma lepida (assembly GCA_001675575.1). NCBI lineage: Eukaryota > Metazoa > Chordata > Mammalia > Rodentia > Cricetidae > Neotoma > Neotoma lepida. The sequence goes on from LZPO01034957.1 coordinate 203,573, forward strand.
CTGTATTTGTTGAGAAGAGAGACAACGAAATTACTTGGCCAAAGGTGTGGTTTAGTAAAGAATCTTCTCATGAAGATTGCCCTGGGTTATGTGAGTGGACCCTGGATGCCAGCACAGGGTCCTCGAGAGAGGGAGGAGGCAGACAGTGTCCAGAGAGATACGGGGTGGGGGAGCAGAGANACAGAGGAGATGCCAAGGAGACAGAAGCCGAGCAGAGACATGGAAGAGAGGGGGGCAGAGGAGAAAAGGCAGGGAGAGACATATGGAGGAGAGACAGGAAAGACACAAAAGAGAGACATAAGAAAGAGACATGGAGAACAGAGATGGAGCAGGGCAGGTGGCTGGAGGAATGGAGCAGAGAGATGTGGCCACAGCCCAAGGCATGCCAGAAGCATGACCAGGAGGCAGGGCCATGCCCTCCACAGTCTGCTAAGGGAGCAAGGCCAGGCAAATACCTGGAGTCTGACTTCTGGCTCTAAAAGTCTGAGCATACATCCTGAGGTTTTAAGCCATCACTTTATGCGTATTTNTGCCAATGGCCACAGGAAGCTAGTGCTGCCTTGGAGAGAAAAAGTCTGGGAAGAAACTGTGGTGATATATTGTGTACTCTAATAAACTTGTCTGGGGATCAGAGGACAGAGCCACCACTAGATTAGACATAGAAGCCTGAGACAATGGTGGCACACACTCTCAATCCTATCACTTTGGAGGCAGAGATCCGTCTGGATCTCTGTGAGTTCAAGGCCACACTGGGAACAGAGTCNGGCAGAGATGGCACATGCCTTTAATCCCAGCACTTGAGATCTCATGCCTTTGCTTGGAAAGCACACACGTCTTTAACCCCAGGAAGTGACATGGGCTGGGTGGAATGGTATATAAGGCATGAGGAGACAGGAAGTAAGCAGCAGTTCAACTGAGACCCTCAGGGGTGAGGACTTAGAGGCTTTCAGTCTGAGAAAACAAGATCGGCTGAGGAGTTGGCGAAGTGAGCTTGGCCGTGGCTTGTTCTGCTTCTCTGATCTTTCAGCTTTCACCCCAATATCTGGTTCTGGGTTTTTGTTTTTTGTTTTATTAATAAGACCTTTTAAGATTCGTGTTACAAGAAACTGGGAACTCAGGAACTGGCTCAGGACCTACCCTAGATTTCTGATGGCAGAAGAGGGAGACATTGGGACTCAAGTGCCAGGCAGTGGGAGCAGACCTCAAGTGGGGATGGGAAGACAGAATTGCTCCAGGGGCTCCACAGTACAAAGGAACTCATAGTTCCATAGGCCTCCTGATCCAGCCTGGCACCCTGGTGGTCCTGGATCCTAANCAGGATATTCAGAAACTTGATAAGATGCCAAGGAGATTGGAGTAGGGGCCTGAGGTANGAGAAATCTGAGGTTGCAGCCTTGGAGGCTAGAGGGAAGCATCAACACTCAATTAGCATGGAGATGAAGAAGCTGGAGCAGGGTCTGCTGTCACGTGGTGCCATCTGCCGAGGACCTCAGCCTACTCCCTTAGCTGGTGCAGTGATTATTTTGCTGATGGTGATGTTTGTGATGATGGTGTTGGTGTTGGTGTTGGTGTTGGTGATGGTGTTGGTGATGGTGTTGGTGATGGTGATGGTGTTGGTGTTGGTGATGATGATGGCATTGGTGTTGGTGATGGTGATGGCCTTGGTGATGGTGCTGGTAATGGTGATAATGATGGTGATAGTGGTGGTGGTGGTGATGGTGGTGGTGATGGTGATAATGACGGTGATGGTGTCGATGATGGTGATACTACCAATTAAAACGGATCTTTTGCTAGATCTTGGCACCTAGCTCATCAGACCAGCTTCCTCAAACCTTTAACTAGATATCAGGACACAAGCCTCTTCTCTTTGGATTGACTCACTCCAATCTCTCTAGAGTGTACACTTGTTTCACTAAAACTTCTGCTTAAACCNTTTATGAATCCGGTTAAATTCTTTCCTTGAAAGGGAACATCAAGGTGAAGCCTTTNCCTGGTGATGTCTCTGTACTTTCAGATTTTTTTCCTCCTCCAGTGTCTCCAAATCCAAGCACTTACCCTGTCTTGTGGTTTTGCTTTAGCCACCTTGAGTCCCCCTCTGGGTAGTACCTAGTCTTCATCCCTCATAGCACCCTACCTTAGCATGTGGCTCATGTAGTCAGTTACTTTGCTAGTTTATAAATTACATGGGCCAGCAAGCTCTGACAAGGCTTGCTGAGTGGCTCCACAGGAATGAAGTCACAGATATGCACAGAGACAGTTCTGCTCAGCCCTGGGTTAGGTCTGTAGGTCCTGGGGTGATCAGAGCCCCTTACTGCTGTCTTCTGCTTTAGACAACCTTTGACCCTCATGAGCCTTACAGATGTTATCCTTTCTCTCCCTGGTGTGGAAATGACCAGTGATCCCAGACAAGCCCCCACTGTGGACAGTGAGGCCACAAGATGTCTCAANGCCCTGATATCCTTTCCCTCTTACAGATGAGTAAATTCAGGCACAGAGATGCGAGGCAATTGCTCTGACCCTATGGCAGTAGAAGGTGGAACTGGGTCGCCCATGGTCCTGAGACTATCAGGTTTTTGTTGCACACAGTGGGTACTCAGTTCCCATGTATGTACTGGCCATGTTGGCTGAGCCTGGCCCAGCAGGGTCAGCAGATGATGGTGATGGTGTCGGTGATGGTGATAGTGCCAATACAACAGGTCTTTTGCTAGATTTTGGCACCTAGCTCATCAGGTGGCTTATTGGGAGCACACAGTTTCGTTTGCAGACTGAATCACACACTTTACCCCTTTGTTTGCTCAGCTCCTAGACCTTACACATGCTAGGAAAGTGCTCTACTACAGAGTTACATCCCCAGCCTGTATGGCTTCATCTAAAGCTCTCAAATCTATCCCATGAGTTTAACCTTCAGCTGGGAGGAAGCTCAGAGGTAAAAGCATAACCCAACCTTCCTCAGTGAAACACTGGATGGATCAATGTCAGAGCTCATCTGTGTCACAATAAGGACCAAGGTTGAAATTTCTGTNCCCTGTCTTACCTATTGCTCCTGTGTAACCCCTGCGATGGACCAAGGGGCCACACTTCTTCACTGGGATGTTCTCAGAAGGAGCAGAATAGAGAAGGGAGAGAGAACAGAGGTGAGGACNCTGATACCTGATGTCCCCATAAGGCCATCCTCTGGGGCAATGCTGCAGTCAATAGTTANAACATAAACCCTCTCCTCAGTATGTTTTTCCAACACTCTGGGATAAGAGCAAGTAGCCAGTGTGAATGTGTGAAGGGCAGAATTGGAACCAGTTCAGGAGAATATGAGGTGCCTTCTATCCTTCTATGCTGAGGGGCTGGGGAACTGCAGCCAGCAGGATGCATCAAGGCAGCATCCTGCGGGAGACAGAGAATAACATGTGTCTAGTTACAAGCTGACCCTGTGACTAACCCTAGGCCAACTCTTCTTCCACTGGCCTCAGTGCCACACCTGGTGGGTGTGGAGATGATACAGGCATCAGGGCAGCCTGAAAGAAGATTCAGGGAACCNGGAAGCCCTGGACTGGCATGCACTGTCTATGGTCTACGTCTATGTGGTGCATGATTTGAGCCTCTCAAGGGGTCTGGACTGAGAGCAGAGTCAGGCTGGCAGGTGCAGTAGGCACAAGGTAGGGGCTTGTATTGGGAGCACCATAAAGATACCATGGCAAGAATGGAAGTGGAGATCTTCAGTAGGACAGGCACTGGGGATAGACAGGAGGTGNAAATGGCCCAGGACAGGTGACGCTGACAGCAGGCTGTGTGAAGGGTGCATGTAGGTTTTANGTTGGTGTCCACAGTGAGCCTGAGATGTGGGTTTGGGGGGTGGGGGATAATGAATTGGGCTTTGGCATGAGCTGGNATGGGAACAATTAATCCAGGGAGAGGGAGGGCAGTAGCTTGCTGGCTGTACCTGGCAGCTTGCTGAAAAGCTTCTTTAATCGGCTTAGAGATTTATGCAAATCCGGGTGTGGGGCGCTTTGATTGGCTTGTGGGAATTGTCCAGCCACCAGTCCTAATTTTCTCCCAGCACCCTGGCTCTGAGCATGGCTCCCTGATGAGATCCCTCAGCCAGGATGGGATTTTAAACACAATTAGGACCAGATCCAAAGGAGATTTCCACAGGACAAAGTGCCTAGGGCTAGGCCACCCTGCACCAGCAGCAGGGTGTGTGGGCTGCTCTAGAGGTTACACTAGGAAGCAGGAAAGTGAACGCCTAAGTCCATGGTGCAGACACAGCCTTGACATCAAGTACACAGAGACCCCTGACCTTGCTCCAGACCGTACTCAGAATCCTCACATAGACTGAAAGCTGACCCTCATGACAGTCTGAGCCCTGATCCTGGGCAAACAATAACTGNTCCTGTAAAATACCAAGTNCTGACTCTGCTCACATACTAAGCTCTGGCTGGCCCTGGTCACACACTGCGTCCTGACTCTGCTTACATGCTGAGCCCTGGCCTTGGTCACACATTGAGCCTCAAGCCTAANCATATATTCAGCCCTCATCCTGGTCACACACTGAACCCTGACCGTGCTTACCCATGTCCTGGTACACTGGACTCAGGTGAACTACCATCCATTACAAGTTGAGCCTGGTCCCATTAGCAGGCCTGGAGCTGAAGCAGACTCCTGTGTCTGGGCCTGACAAATGCTCCAGGCTGAGCCCATACCCTGTCTTAGTAGAGTCTCAACCCTCAAATGAGAGTGCATTATGGGATGCCCAAACTCTCCTGGGCTAAGCATTCTGTAGTCTTCTGGTTTGTTGACAGGAACCAATAGTGAGCATATTTTCTCACCTCTGTGTAAGTGGGTAAGCCTGATAGCCCCAGATATGGCAGCCATGANGTTCTGTGGGTTTTGTATCTATCTTCCCAGTTCAACAATGAGGCAGAGGGCAGGCCTTCGTCTGCCTCCTACCTGGCATCTTGGTCCCTCTTTCATTGTCTGACATGGGCNGCTTATGACCAATAGAAACTGATTGCTCATAGAGTTTGAGGCTGGCAGCCAAGGTCTGGAGGCCACAGATGCTGTGTCTGANGAGGGTTGTTTCCTAGGTAGTGAACAGTGACACATCATACCATGTCCTCACATTGTGAAGAGCGAGGCATGTCTTGGATTTCTTAAGAAGGTCTCTCATTCCACTAATGAGCGTCCCACCCTCAGGCTCGGTCAACGGAGGGTTTATCTCTCTATGAGAATTTAGAGTCACACACACACACACATCCAAGCCACAGCACTAGCTAGCTCCAAAGGCATCTTCTTGTCAATGGATGACTTGGAAACATTCCAGTCAGTAAATGAACACGGGTAGAAAATGCAACAAGGGAGAACTCTGTAGGAAGTGCGGTCTCTGGCCCTTGTTAAAGCATATAGCAGGGAAGTACTGGGGGCCCTACCCATCAGCTCTCCCTGGCCCAGGTTACACAAGAGATGAGGAGGGAGAATGGGCTAACTCAGGCTCACCACCACCATACATCCTCTGTCAGATTGAATCTGCCCAAATAGAGCCCGTCCTGCCTCCGCCTGCCCCACAGTCGTCTGTGGCTTCCCAGTGTGGTACCAAGATGGAAGTCTCCAAGTTGACATGCTTAATATATCCCAGGATGACTAATTGGTGAAGAAAGTACTAAAAATGTTTTTCTTTCTTTCTTTCTTTCTTTCTTTCTTTCTTTCTTTCTTTCTTTCTTTCTTTCTTTCTTTCCTTCCTTCAAAAAAAAGTCCAGTAGGTGTGTGCTACACAGTATACAGTGTGGAGCTAATACAGTGCTCTGTGCAGCCGGTGGGGCTCTGGGCTGGACTTCCTGGAGTAGGAGGAAGAGGAGGGCTCATTTGACTGATTGGCAGTGACTGAAGACAGGACTAGGAGTTTGAAGAGGAAGAGCAGCAAGGGGGTTCTATAAAGCCCATGGCTACAGGGCACTGGCTCAAGNTTCTGCAGTCTCCAGGGCAGTGGAGGCTTTGTCCTGGGCTGTCCCATCAGGAACCAGGACTGAGTGCTGGTGGTCCTTCAGCTATCAGATCCCTAAGGGCTACCAAAAGGAGAAGAGATGACCTACAGTTTTTCCAGTCTGGGAAAGCACTGCAGGCTGAAGGTGACATCCAACAGAGACATGAGCATGCATGGGAGAGAGTCCTCCAAGTGTGGGAAAGGTGGCCAAGCATGGCGGTGGGCATCCATAGCAGACTTGTGATGTGTGACACAAGCGCCCAGCAGTCATCCCCACCTGTACCCCTGGATTTGTCCCATCTGAGTCATGACCCCAGATATGGACAAGCTGTTGTACTCAGCACATACCAGATCTCTTGTCTCAGTGGATAGGTTGGTNAGGCAGTGAAGAGACGTGAGGGCCAGTGCAAACTGCAGGCTCATCCTTGTTAGAGAACAAAAGAGATGTACAGCAGGTACACAGGGTATGATAGGGGCTCCAGGTTCCCACACTTGCCCCTGGCCTTAAAGCTCATCCAACTGGCTATCAAAATGATGGGAGGACTTTGTTCAGCATCTCGAGTATCTTGGGGCTGATTCAGGTCACACAGACACCTTCTTGCTCTCTGATCCGATCACTGTCTCTAACCAGAGCACAGACACTGGGCCCTCAGCTTGGAGCTGAGCCACAAACTGACAGGGGCCTCTTTTAAACCTCTAACAACCCAGGAGCAGGTGTCCTTGGCATGCTCCCATCACCTGCTGGCCCGGGTGCTGGTTCCTCTCTGTGTTTCTCTGGGCCTTGGGATGGGATTGCTATGCTTGGCTGGGATCTGTGTGCATGTGTGTATGCATGTATGAGGCCTTTAGACAGTAGGAAGCTGGATATGGAGGAAAGGGCATAGATACAGACCTCTGAGGCCCAAGAACTCCCTGTGATTTCCTGTGTGCTTTGAGGGTCTCCTGTCCCTGGATACCTCTTTCTCTGTCCCCCAAGACCAGCAGGNGGTTGTCCACAAAGAAACTCCTTAAAGCTGGATGCTCCTAGAAGACACATTAGTATCCAGTTCCTGTGCAGCCTTGCTGTCACCTGCTTAGTCCTCAGGTGTCTCTAAGCAGAAGGGAGCCTGACCTTCTATGCCAGATGGTGCAATCTCTAAAGGGGTCAGTCATAAGGAGGCCAAGGACAGGAGCAAGGGAGAGAAACCAGAGCTATGAGCTTCAGTTCCAACCTTGGCCCTAGCCTTACTGGCTGTGTGAGCCAAGCAAGCAAATTAACCTCTCTGAGCCTATTTCTTTAGCTGCAAATTGGGGATAATAGCAGGAACCTGTCCCAGAATAAGGATTACATGCAATAATTCATTTGGCCGAGGGCCTAGCTCAACAATAGAAACCACTGTTATCCTGAAGATGCCTGAAAGATGGGCAGTGTCTCATCCAAGCCCCTCAGCCTGGGACTCACATCCTTCTGGGTGGGACCTGGCTGGTTGTCACACAGTTCCACCACAGTATGAGGCACACTGAGGCCTGGACAATTGAGTTTGCTTCATTCTCCATTGCCATGTCTCACTTAGTCAACAGACCTTCAGTTTTTTGCCCTCACTGTAAATCTCCAAACAAAACGAAACAAAAAACCCCCACCAAGTCCCCTCCCTGTTCTTGATCTGGGCTGGCACAAACAGAAGACCAGGGGGGAAGACCAGAGGACCTGGGGCTGAGCTACGTGCCAGTGTGCAGCCACATACTGGAATACAGCCGTCTGTTGGGAGTATGGGGAAGCTATGAAAGGAGAGAGAATGGGCCTGGGGCTGCAGAAGCTGCCATCCTGCAATGAGGAGGGTGCTCATGACAGAGTTGTCCTAGCCTCTCTAAGCAACACGNGTAGAGGTGCAGGTGCCTGGCTCTCAGGAGACAACCGGTCCCCAAGCACAGCATGACTGAGCAGCTTGGCTGTTTTCATGCCTCTCCCTGATGATGCCTGCTGGGCCCATCAACCAGCTGTTTGCTGCAAAGGTGGAGGAGGGCTGTGTCCCCTGCTGCTTTGTTCATAGGCTGGGGCTGCCTTGATGGTGCTTATGCCTGGCCTTAGGCACAGGTGCTCAGGCAGTGGGAAAGCGCAGAGGCCATTGTTTCTAGCCTGAGGGAGTCTGNGCACTGTCTCCATCGAGCAGCCCCAGGCACAGGCTTTGTGCTCTGGCCTTCAGAACTAGGGGAGAGGAAGGCCCTAAGGCAGCCTGTGACCCAGTAACCCCAAGCCAGGCAGACAACCACCACCTCGTGATAGCCAGGCAGCCTAGCCGGGGCCTGCAGAGCNGACAGGGCTCTGTGGTGGGACAACAGCCACCAGCCTTCCTAGGTCCCACAGACCTTTCCTAGGGGGGATTTCCCAAATCCAGTTCTGTCACAAAAGGGGCCCATCCCTGGCTGGGTGCTGACTGATACTCAATATGTTCTGTGCTCCCAGTGGCTGGCCCATTTGCAATGGGGGTGGGGTGGGGAGAGGCAGGACAGGAGGCGTTAGCTTCCAGGACTCAGTTAAGGGCCTTCCAAGGATGAAATGGGGGACAGTCCCCTAGGGCGCAGAGTCCAGGAAAAACAGAGGAGCTGCTATGGTGCTGGTGGGACTGCACGCAGGCTGCAGGAACATGGTGGCAATGGTGTTTTCTTAGAACCTGAANGGCCCATAGGCTGGCAGGGCTACTGGCTCCTCCCAGTGGAAGTGGAGTCATCCTGGGAAGTCCAGACTCTTCCGTTGGGCCCTTCTGCAGCAGAGGACGTGCTGCAGGCTCCTGGCTGAAGTAGGAAGCCCTCCAGGCTTAGGGGAAGAAGGTAAGGGAGGGCCTCTCAGTACTGCCAGTCTTCACCAGGTTCTCAGCTAGCCAGTGCTGCTGCAGAGGACCCTGCTGGAACCTAGGCAATAGGAATAGGCCATCTTGAGACAGACCTCCAAGTGAGGAAATGGCCTCTGATGTCACTTATGGCCTTGGTTTGCAGCAGAGTTGGGTCCAGGTTCCTGTGTGCCGGCCCAGGCACAAGCTGCATCTGGTTATGAGGAGAGCTCCCCAAATTCAGGAAGGAGTGGGTTTGGAGGAAAGGCCAGAATTGGAGCTGCCTAGCTGGAGGCAACATGAGTGTTTCGAGGTTGTAATCATGTGATTCCCTTGGAGCACAGTCGGGAGGCCCTGCCTGCAGCTCCCAAATACCTTACCACAGCTGAAGACTCTANGCTCCAGCTTGNCCTCTNTGAGAAGCCTAGGGTGGCCAGGGGCAGNTGGACCGGTTCAGAATCTCATGTGGGATTGGCTTGGGTATGAAGTCAGGTGTGTCTTCCTCCCAGCCCCCATTATCCCATCTCAATAAGCCCACGGAAGCATCTAGAACAAAATGATCAGAAGGAATTCATAGCATTGCCTCTCTGAAGGAACTTTGTCCAACAGCCGGCATGGCCCATGAGATGGCAGGTNTGGCAGAAGACAGAATGGCATTCTTCAGACAGGTCTTTCTTATCAGACCCCTCTGTCAGATGGGGACATGAAATCATAGTCCCAGGAANGCAAGGGAGATGGGTGGTANGCATGTCCACTCCTGTGGTTTAAGCTAACCCTGAAACAGTACCGCTGACATTGTGCCCCATGTCCTGCATCTGGGGACAACAAACGGCCACACTTGGCCTTAAGAAGTTTCCTATGAGNTAAGGGGGCTTCAGAATACTGCTTGCTAAGTGCCAGATCCCCTACCCTTCCCAGCACCACAGCACCCACGTGGTCACACAGTTCCTTAGATGGNGGAGACTGGCTGCACTGCTGTGCGTCCGTTTGTTCTGTCTATCTTTGCTGATCACCATGGAGGTGTCAGGGACACAGATGTGACTGGGTGGATGCAGGCTGTCCTTGCAGAGCACGGGGTAGGAACAGGAAGCAGGAGGGCGGTGGGGCTGCTGTCCCTGCTGCTGCTGGCCTCCTAACTGTAACTGGCCACTTCTATGCTCCCTCTTCTGTCCTGGAGGAACTTAGAAGCATGCACCTGCCTAAGAGGTCAAGAAAGGGATGGCCGCTATGGCACATAGCTAGTGACAGAAAAGATCAGGCCCCAGACAGGTATCCTGCCTAGGAGAATGGCTGCTTCTTCCACAGACCNACCGGACAGAGAACCTGAGTTCCCGGGAGACAAGAGCCCCGGGGGAGACTGCANACCTTTTGGCCTAACTGACTGACCAACAGCAGCCTTCACCCCATAAGCTCAGAGTGAACCCAGCTCATCTCTACCCTTGGGAACAGCTAAGGAAGATGCAACCTGAGCTCCATTTGAGGTTCTGCAGTGCAACAAAAATGCCCTGGAGCCCTGGTCCTCCACTGTTCCCTGTTGGGAAGATCACCATGGCCCCATGAAGCCTGGGTCTCTGGTAGACACTGCATGTAGACTTTGGGATATCCACCCTTGGTCCTGTTTGAGCCTTTTCCTGTCCGTGTGGAACACCATGCATGGGGGGGGAGGGAGTGGCATGTCATTCTTTAGTTGTCACCTTGCTACCACAGTCTGTCACATGTGAACCGTCACACAGATATAAGCACAGGAAGTCAGTGGGTCATGAACCAGGTGGTCCAAACCTACTCCTCATGCCTTCCCTCAGGCCATGCCACCTTCTCTGACCAGGTGTATTTCATGAACCCAAGCCACNCTCATCAAAGGCATTTCAATAGCCGGGTTGTCAATATCCCACCCTGGCCATCTTTACTTTCCAAGACTCAGACAGGAGGGGCTGAGTCCCCTCTGAGGGGCCAAAGGTGTTGTGCAAGACTGGGAGAGGCCCAGCAGCAAGTGTGCTTGGGTGCAGGGCATGCCCAGTGCTCTGGCCCATCTAGAGCAAGAGCCTTTGTTGAATCAGTGAGCAGATGCTGCCAGAAGAGTGAGGTTGAGAAACAGAGGAAAAGCCAAGTGTTGTGTGACTTCCTGCTGAGCGGGCTGACACAGGCGCNGGGATTCTGATGTGATAGATGGGCCCAGTGGGTGCTGTTGAGAGTCGCTGAGCTCACAGGAGCCAGGGGCCTGGGCCAGCGTCACTGAACNGATCTCCAGCCTTGCCAGCTGGGTGGCAGCCATGCTGACCTGGCCCGTTGTCTCTCACAGATGGTCTCTGTGAGCAGAGGATGGAGAGGCAGCAGGTGATATGTGAGCCGGGTGACAGGGCCCAGCAGCACTTATAGAGACCCTCCCACAGTCAGACTGGGGCCTGAGGCAGAGGTGAGTGTGAAAGACATGGGCACTCGCATGGTTCCCGGGACCTCAAGGCCCACTCTGCCTGTATGTACTATAGGAGAGTGTCCCAGAGTGTCTCCCTTCTGCCACCAGACTATTCCAAGCCCTTTGTGTCTAACATGCCACTTACTGTGGAAGTCTTCACACTTCAGCACATGCCAGCACAGGCCTGGAAGGAGTGAGTCTTTCTGAATGAATGTGTGCAGGCTTGAGCAGAGCTCAGAACAGTGATTGGGTTGAGTAGTAAGTACCCCATCCCCCTGTTCATGTTTACCTAGATCCTCAAAATGTAACCTCATGTGGAGAGGGGCTCTTGGCAAATGGGATGAGTTAAGCTGGGCTCACAGTGGATTTGGGTGAGTCCTAAAGCCAATCAATGTCTGGTGTCTTTACAAAAAGGACAGGGAGACCTTTTGCCCTTGAAGTGGAGAGAGGCCTGGGACAGAGCCTGCGTCAAGCCTCCAGAGGAAGCCACACCAACCATAGTTCCATGCCCAGCACAGCCTCCTGACCTGCCAGGGAATGCATGTTGGCTACATTAGGTGGCTGAGCTGTGGGAGTTTGTCTGGCCCTTGGAGTCAAGCTCAGAGCTAAGGAGGATCTAAGATACTCCACAGGGAAGCCGGCCCACTTTGTTCCTCAGAACTGGCTGAAGTAGGCTGAATGATGACAAACTGTACCTCCAAAGCTTAAAGCCACAAAGAATACATCTCATATCTTTGGGAATCAGCAGGGTCCTTCGCNCACCACAGTTTTCAGGGACCACTGCTGGCTCCATGGCCACACCTGCTTGTTCTAGCTGAGGGAGGAGTATATTCTGTATATTCTGTCCTTGCAACTTACCATGCCACTCTGCACACATCTCTTTACACAGAACACACAACCCATCACCGACCACATGGCTCTACTCAACCAAGAGAGGTGAGAAGGCCATGTGTCTTCTAAAGATGAGCAACCAAGCACTAATGTCTACTTCCGTCACTGAGAACAAACTACTTCCCTGACCTCAGGACATTGATATCTCCAGTCACTGGCACATTGCACCCCATACTTCTGTGTGCACAGCTGTGAGAATGTTAGATGATGTTAGAACCAGATAACTTGATTTTTGAATCCTAGTTCTGCCTCAAAGTTTGCTTCAGCCCATGAACACTGATGAAGCTACCAAAAAGATTAGAAAGATGGGAAGATGGAGTATATATGTGTGTTTAAGTGTATGGATAGATGATGGATGGATAGATGGATGGATGATGGCTGGATATATAGGACTGATGGATAGAGGATGCGTAGATGGAGGATGGATGGATGAGAGGTTGGATGGATGAGTAGCTGGGCAGATGGCTATATGGGTGGATGGATGGACAGATGGCGAACATATAGAGAAATGGATGAATAGAGATACATGGATGGATGGAGGATGGACAGTTAAATGTGTGAGCACATAGATGGGTGGATGATGGATAGAGGATGAGTAGATGGAGGATGGATAGATGAGTGGGTAGATGTGTGCATGGATGGACAGATGGATGGATGAGTGGGTAGATGTGTGCATGGATGGACAGATGGATGGATGAGTGGGTAGATGTGTGCATGGATGGACAGATGGATGGATGAGTGGGTAGATGTGTGCATGGATGGACAGATGGCTGAGGGATGGAGGATGCATAGATGGATGATAGATAGAGGATATTCAGAAGGGTACAGGATGGACATGTGGACGGTTGAGTAGTTGGTTGGATGTGTGGATGATGGATAGATTGATTCATTAATTGCTCGCTGTGTGCCAGATGTTTCTGTGAATTAGTTAATTGAATTCTGTGTCATTGTGTTCTGTGATGCAGTCTATAATTTACAATCAAGGAAGCTGGTCTCAGATATCCACCTGAGGTATTCCTGAGGCCATACTACAAGTAGAAAGTGATAGAGGTCGGTCTCTGTGTGGGTAGAGTAGGGGGGTTGGCAGCCAGGCTCCCCGAGTCTGCCTCTCAGCACTATCACTAGGGAGCTGTAGAATCTTAGTGAGGCGATTTGATCTTTCAACTTTCAGTTTACAGATATTCCCATCTGAAAACCATATGTTCCTCAGAAGAATTTTGTGAGTATTAAATGATGATTTTTATGATTGAATTTTTCCATAGGACATTTGGTGGAAAAGGAAAGCAGGAGAAAAGGAAATTGGTAGATGGTGGGAAACTGAAACAGACCCCNTGTGGGCCACAGATATGCTCTGAGGGGCTTAGGCATGGGGTAAGGGGGAGACATGGTAACCTGGCCAGTGTGCTGGCCCTGACCTGTTGTCTAAGGCAGCCTGGGTCAAGGGCATGGTGACTTTCCTATGTGAGGCCCCACCCAGACATCTATGCATAGTGCTGGGCCTTTTGTCCTTTCAGGGGACAGTAGCAGAGAACTGGTGTCACCCAGCAGGACTGTGGCATCCTGCCTTGGATTCTGCCCCGGTGATGGGGCTAGGCAGTCGGCAGCTAGATCCCGGATCATTACAAGATGAGGGAGTAAGTGGGGACCAAGTCTGTTGGTGGAGCTTAGGCAGTCAGAGGTGGCTTCCTTCCTCTGCCACACAGCCAAGGCATATGACAGTAAAGAGTCTGACTGAAGTTCTCGTGGGTGAATGTGAAAAGCTTGTCAAAGAAGCCTGTCGATTAGGATTCCAAGTCCATGGCCTTCTCAAGAGAGCAGACAAAAGAGTCAGTCAGGGTGGTCAGGTGTGATGGGGAGGATGGGGGTGTGCAGAGGACTTCCAGGACTGCTTTGCATGAGACTCCAAAACCAACAGAACCACAGCAGCAGCAGCAGCAACAGCAGCAGCATTGAGCCCTGGTGTGGGCTGCAGGTTCGGGGGTGTGGACAGACCTACGGTAGGGTGAGATATGTTGGCATGTGGCTTACTGTATGTGGGTATCATGGCATCTGGGGGACGCTGGACTTCCTGCTTCATTTTCCTGTGAAGGAAGCCTTGCTTGTTCCTTATCCTGACATGCATTAAATAAAGGCTGAGGATGCATGCTTAGTTCCTCAGCCTGTGACCAGGTGCTGGGGACAGTTATTGGTACAGGATTCTCCAATGGTCCCTTCAGATCATCACTTCTGGCTTTAGAGATGATGACACTGTGGCCCAGAGAAGGAATAGAAGAGCCTTTGGACTTCTGACCTCNAACTCAGGACTCCTCTGTGTCCTCTATAGTCTCAGAGCAGAGCTTCCTCTGCCCAGGTATCCTGGCCTGGAGAGGGGTGACCCAGCTATGGCCCAGCAGAGCTGGCCCAGGTCAGGGAATAGAGAGGAGCTTAGGGTGAAGGAAGGGCAGATCTGGGTACCGGGGGTGCCTGTAAGGAGTCTGGATATGAACTGAAGCAGGAGGCCAGCCATAGTCCATGCTGTCAGAAGATTCTGGCTATGGGAACACAAGGCATGGGAGAAGAGAGGACCAGAAATCNTCAGATGGAAAGAGGCAGGAAGTGGAGGTGTCAAAAGCTGGAAGGGCAGGAAGTAGAAATACCTCNGGTGGAAGGAAGTGTGAGCNACAAAGCAGTGGNGCTATTTAGGGGGAAAGGCCAGAGCAAACAGGAACTCCAGGTATCTAGTTCTAGGATTCTCCTAGGTGCTGGTTTCTGGTCTGAGCCAGTGAACGAGCCATTTCCTGAAAAGGGGATATTATGGGCTGGAGGCCTGAAGGACAGCAGAGCAGTCCTTCCATGGTCTCTATCAGCTCCCAGTGAGCTGCTCTGTCTGAAGTCCTGTGTGGGGTCTTGGAGATAGGTCTCCATTTGGAACAGACTCCTGCTCAAACTTTATTTTTTGCTTATAAGACACTCAAATTTAAATGGAGACTCTGTATTGTATCTAGTGACCTGATGGAGGGAACATTAGTAAAAGGGTTGGGATAGAACAGAAGTCCTTTGTCCCTGTAGCCAAAGGGCCAAGGAATAGTGAATGGACAAAGGAGCTGGAAGCTGACACAGCAGGTCCTGGATTCCTCTGCTCTCCTGTACCATGGTGGTCACTGGAGGATGAGGAGCCAGGAGCTCTTGCTCTGTTTATGCCTCATGAAGACTATTCTGGCTATCGGGGTAGAGAAAAGAACTGTGCTTCGGGGGGCGGGGCTGTTCGGGAGTCCCTGAGTGGGTAACTCTCTGTGATGGACACGGTAACGGTGGGGCCAGCAAGCATTGTGTTTACAGACATCAGGCAAGGAGAGGGGACTGTCCCAGAGAACCTGGTATAGCNAGAACCAACAAGCCCCAAACCCTATGGTGTATATCCAGAGGCTACACCTCCAAAGCCTTCCTACCCATGTGTTACCAAGGGCAGCAAAAGACAAGTTCTCCCAGGAAACCGCTGCCCTCCAACCACTGCAGATAGCCCTTTCCAGAGGCTTTCTGCTCCTGGAGCAAGAGGGAGGCTAGGCGCTGGAGAAGCCACACAAGGAAGCAGCTTCACAACACCAGGAGGCCCCGAAGCTGAGTCTTGCGTTGACTATTCTGGCCCTGCTCAGGGTCTTTGTTTGCCTGAAGCCTGCTTCTTCAGATTCCATTCTTTTTCTACAAAGAGGAAGTATCACAGAAGGCCCAAAGCCGCAGCGACTCGCCTCCAACTCATTTTGCAGTCCAATTATCTAAATTATTGCTTTGCCCTGGCACAAAAGGAGGAGGCGCGATTTAAAAGTCGCTGGGAGATAAGTGCTCAGTTGCCTCCCCTGTCAACAATGCATAATAATTTTGATCAGGCTCTCATCATGTTGTGATAGCAGCCACAATGGCTGCGACCGGGTCTCCGGGGACTTTATTTTTAGCTCCAAAATCACAAAGGAGGAGACTTCATATAAGGCAGACTGGGCTTTTGAAAGCCGNCTATGCAAGGCCAGCCAAAAATTGGGTTTGGCTTCCAGAGACCAGAGAGCTAACTGGGAGTGAGAGTGGGAGGTTCCCCGGACTGGAGCAGGGGGCAGCCAGGAAGGGGCCTCACATTGTCTCGTGCGGAATAAATAATCTCTCTGGGAGATGGTAGCTCTATCCCCAGGCCTGGCCAGGAAGGGAGAAGGGGACATGTGGCCACTGTCCCAGGGACATTTATTTCCAGCTGAACAGCCCAAACCTGCAAGACAGAGAAGGAAAGCTGTCAGAGGTGAGAGGGCCTCTGGGAGGAGGCAGCCATTGGCCTGAGCCCTGGGCAAGCTTTGATGGTCACAGATGGAGTGGGCAAGGAGAAAAAGGGTTCTGGGTGGGCACAACTGTAAATGTTAAGGCCTGGGTAGGCAAACAGAATCGGGGAGGAGTGGGCCTGGCCCAGAAGGGAGAGAGGTGGGCAGAGAAGGAGATGAATGAAAGTGTAGGTCTGCAGGAAGAGATTGTTCANTTGCTGATGGTAGCAAGGGGCTGCGGGAAGTGTGTGAGCCTGTGAAGGATCAGCTGGTGCTGATGTTGGTGTGTCCGTTTGTGGCTGAGGAGCAGTAGAGGATGGAGGGATTGATTGGTCTTTCTCTCTACTGGTCAGGGACCTCTCTTAGGGGGAGAGAGAGTGGCCTTCAGTCTCACCTAGAGCAGGCTGCCCTAAAAGGACACTGGGAAACTCACAAAATGGCATGCAAGGCTGAGGCCAGGTAGAAAATTTAAGAGCCAAGTCTCAGGCTTGAGAAGTCCCTGAAGTCTCTGACAGAATGCAGTGTGATCCTGATGTGGCCTGCCTAGGCTACTCACCCTCCTGAGTGGTGACCTTTTTTTGGATCTTGATGTCTCAGGACACTGACCTGGGTGATTGAATGGGGCCCAGGCTTGTGCCATAGTCACAGGGGGTGGGGGATTGGGAAGGTGGCCCTGGGTTTCTGACTGTGTTGTAGTGGGACACAGAAAGGGGGCACATGCTGACAGCTGGAAATGCTGACAGGGGTCTGCCATGCTTTTGCTGTGGCCATGTCTCTCTGGTCCTTTACCATGGNCAAGAAGTCACTCAGGATTCCACCACAGTGGGAACATTTTTTTAAGAGGGACTTTTAAATCTGTAGTCTTTAGACAGAAGCTGACATGAGAACTGGCTGTTCCCTAGAGCAGGATGCAGGGTCCTGGGGGATGTAGAGGGACCAGGGCAAAGGACACTGATCTGCCTCATGATTTCTATAGGATCAGTGAGGTGGTTATAGGACTATAGCTGGCCACTTTGAAGAATGTTGGTGGGCTCTGGGTTGCTGGGGTGGTCTTTGGCTCACCAGTAATGGCCAGGCAACTTAGAGAGAGGGCTAGGTCCCAATGCAGGTACTGATGGTACAGTCTCAGAGCTGAAAGCCTGTACCATTTCTGGGAACTGGAGGCAGTTATCCTGGGTCAGATGTCAAGCATCACCAAACANGAAAAACCTCATCATCCTCTGTCAGACACCAGTCAGGTGGTAGAGGACACAAGAAAGTACTGGCCACCCCTGTCTTCCTGGGTCACTGGGGAGCTGCAGGGTCTGATCCTTGAGCCCAGGCTGAGGACTTGTTGATTGCTGCCTGTCCCCTATCCCTGCCTGGGTCCTGTCTCTGCCTAGAAACTTNAACCNCTTCTAGACCTCAGCCTTTTGGGTACCAATGGGCTATGANCCCCTTGAGGTTGGGTGGAAGCCTGGGCTTGGGAGCAGGATACTGCTGGGATGGTGGCTCAATGGGACAATGGATTCTGACCTTCAACAAAAAGCCAGATAATCTTGGCTTGTGATTCAATGTCATTACAGAGACCCAGGCAAAGCCTATCTCTCCCTCAGCCTCTGCTCCCAGAGACAGATCCACAGGGCAGCAGGAGGACCTTGAGGAAGAAATCCAATGTTCTCCTGTCCCTGTGGCCACAGCCAACAGATACACAGGCAGATGCTCCCTCGGCAAACTTCCTGGGCCCCTTCATGGGCCACATTCTGCCTGACTACTGAGGATTGCTCCCTGAACTTTTTGGTGAGTTAGCTCTCAGAAGTTTTTGTTTCTTACTCTGGGGCCNACACATACACACACACACACCCCTCTATTGGTCCTTCCCTTCCTGGTTTCCTTCCTGACTTCCCTCCTGAGCTTACATATGGGACTTGTCTGCATACCTGCATAATAATTCCATATGCTATGTCCTCTGGGTGCTGTGGGAGAATCTGCCCCACCCTTAGGAGTCTCAGTTGGTTGCTTTCTTCTTCCTTCCTTCCTTCCTTCCTTCCTTCCTTCCTTCCTTCCTTCCTTCCTTCCTTCCTTCCTTCCTTCCTTCCTTCCTTCCTTCCCTCCCCCCACCTCTCCCTCTTTCATACATAATATGTGTATGTGTGCCCATGCCTTTGTGCAGACAGGGCCTCTTCCTGACCTGGAATTCATTGAGTAGGCTAGGCTGGCTAGCCAGGGATCTGCCCACCTCCACCTCCCCAGCACTGGCATTATAAGGGCACCATTTTGGATGTTTTGTTGTACGAATCTTAATTGGTATCATAATAAAAAACCCGGAGCCTGATATTGGGGTAAATGCTGCAAGATCAGAGAGACAAAGAAACAAGCCACCTCTTACCTCTAGGACTCCTCAGCCTGAAAGGCCTCTAGCCGAAAGGGACGCTTCTGCCCAAAAGCCTTTAGTTCCTGTCTCCTCACANCTTATATGCCTTTCTCTGCCCTACCGTATTACTTTCTGGGATTAAAGGCGTGTATGCTTTCCAAGCAAAGGCATGAAATCTCAAGTGCTGGGATTAAAGGTGTGTGCCACCACCTTCTGCCTCTGTTTCTCTCCTAGACTGAGTCAATCTCATGTAGTCCAGGGTGGCTTTGAACTCTCAGAAATCCAAATGGATCTCTGCCTCCCGAGTGCTGGTATTAAAGTGTGTGCCAACACTGCCTGGCCTCTATGTTTAATCTAGTGGCTTGCTCTGTCCTCTGATCTTCTGGCAAAGTTTATTAGGGTACACAATATATCACTACATGTTTAGCTGGACAATGTGGTTGAACTCACACTCTTCCAGCAGGCCCTTTCCCAGGCAGGGCTTTTGTCTGACTTTTTTAATCCCAGGAATATTTTACCAAACTTGGGGCTCACAACCTGTGCCCCAAGTCAGGTCTGGCCACCCTGTCTCAATAAACCCACTAAAAGAGTTGAATTAAATGTAGAAAACAGAAAATGGAAATATATTCAATATGCCCACATTGGGAAGAGGGACAAAGAAATTCAGTGAANNCTCCAAGTCTGTCTTTGGGGTTCTTAAATGAGGTTAAAGTTTAAATGGAAGGCCAAAGATGCACATCTCGAAGTTCCGGTGAAGTTGTGCGCCCCTCTCCCCCACAGACCCACTGTTGATCCAATCTTGCCTGGGCTTCAGTCTCATCCTGTAAGGTGGTTTGACAAGTTGTTAGAACTGTGTGAAATCTCTTTAAGAGAGACAATCCCCACCCCCTCTCTGGTGCCCTTTTCTTCTCCCAGTGTGAGATTCCTGGGGCAAATTCCCATTTCTTTGAGGTCCATTATTTTAGTAGTCATNAGACTTTTAGTCAGATTGANAGACACAAGTATCTCTAAAGCATCTTCATTTCTGCCAGGCCAGCTATAATGGCTTTGCAAGTCCTGTCACCTCTACTGACAAATATGCCTCATAGGGCAAATTAGGCCTAATGTTGCATATAAGAGAGGCTGAACAGGAAGGTGGCTCCTGGCTGGCTTTTGATGTGAGTCCAATGCCAGTGGGAAAAGCTTGCCTCCCTTGAAAGCGTGGACCAGCAAGAACCAATGAAGGACAGACCGAGGACCTGGGCTATGACCTGGCACCTTGGCACCTTTCATGGCCCCTGTTCTGGAGGGATTCAGGGCTGGGGAACACATGATGCAGATCTTCTGGGCAGAGACTGCAACTATGCAGTTCAAATGGTACCCTGTCCTTCAAGGGCATAGAGAGNCCTGGGGACAGCTTCCTGCTATCACAGTGTATCTTGACTTACTCACCAGGCACAGGTCCCATTGAGGTGGATGATGGGTCTGTGACTTGCTTAGTGTGGGGACTGGGACATGTCTACATCATTCNTGTCTCTTTTGTGCATGNTGGATAGGAGAGTTGTTCTTGGCCACAGGCATTTTGAATTTACAGGGAATGCAACATGCCAGATTACAGCTNCAGCTGCTTCTATCTCAACCTACACCTTCAAGAGGAGCCCAATGCCAACAGACAGCACTCAGGCTCATATGAGAGGCCAGCATCTTCATCCTGATGTTCTGCAGACCAAAGAGCTGTGGCCTTGAGTTGTGCTGCTCAGTCTCAGGGATCTTACAGGTCTCTAGCCTTGTTGGTAAGGAGAGGTGAATGGCAGCATCCTCCTAACGGCCTTATGTGTTTTTGTGGGTGATCTGCCTCTATAATCACTGGGATGGGGGAGAGTGGGCAGAATTCATGAGCTAGGCCAATAAGGGGTGGGAGCCTTGCGTGTGGTCAGACAAAGTGCAAAGTGCCAGCATAAGGAAGTGGTTAGCACTCAGAAGAAGAGGACTCAGAAGGAGGCCTCTGCCTCCATCTCTACTAAGTCCCCAGCCTCTCTTCTTTGTCAGAAAGGAGTATCTGTCCTTCCTCAAGGCCTACTCCAAGGTGCCATGAGATAGCAGGGAAAAGAGACATTAAAAGTGATGAGGAGAGTCACTGCTGTCATGGCCGTCATCCTAATCTCTGTAAGTCCAGGAGGATAAATTTTAAGGACCACACAGGCCTGTAGCCCATGATGGGATATGGATACTTCACAGCAAGCCCCATTTAGAAGTAAATGACAGTAGTAACCCCATATAGAAGCAGATGACAAGTCAGAGCTGGCCACAGCACAGGGAGAGCCCGAGTGCATATCTGCCTGCTATCTAGGCCCTCAGCCTCCACTGCACATACAGACCAATGCCCACAACTACAAGATCCTGGCCCTCCTGTTGTCCAAAACTGAGGCCTGGGATGCTTGGCCACTGGATGTGACTCAGGTAGAACAGCATCCTATGTCACCCCAGGGACAGAGAGTCTATTGTGAACAGCTGGACTGCAGGGGAAGTCCAGGCTTTGCTGTCTTGGGGTTGCATCTGTGACTTAGCTGTGTTCCTCAGCACGTGTGCTTTTCCGCCAGTTCTGTGTAGCTGTGGGCATCATGAAAGTGGCCAACTAAACGTGAGGTGCATCTCATTAAACCAAGGGCATGTGTCATGCCCAAACATTCCATAACTTGAGGTACCTCTAAGAACATAAGACTGACCATGGACTGTAGAGCGAATCTTAAACGGTCTTATTAATTGAAAACACCAGGCCAGGTATTGAGGTAAATTCTGAATGATCAGAGAGACAGAACAAGCCACAGNAGACACAAGTATCTCTAAAGCATCTTCATTTCTGCCAGGCCAGCTATAATGGCTTTGCAAGTCCTGTCACCTCTACTGACAAATATGCCTCATAGGGCAAATTAGGCCTAATGTTGCATATAAGAGAGGCTGAACAGGAAGGTGGCTCCTGGCTGGCTTTTGATGTGAGTCCAATGCCAGTGGGAAAAGCTTGCCTCCCTTGAAAGCGTGGACCAGCAAGAACCAATGAAGGACAGACCGAGGACCTGGGCTATGACCTGGCACCTTGGCACCTTTCATGGCCCCTGTTCTGGAGGGATTCAGGGCTGGGGAACACATGATGCAGATCTTCTGGGCAGAGACTGCAACTATGCAGTTCAAATGGTACCCTGTCCTTCAAGGGCATAGAGAGNCCTGGGGACAGCTTCCTGCTATCACAGTGTATCTTGACTTACTCACCAGGCACAGGTCCCATTGAGGTGGATGATGGGTCTGTGACTTGCTTAGTGTGGGGACTGGGACATGTCTACATCATTCNTGTCTCTTTTGTGCATGNTGGATAGGAGAGTTGTTCTTGGCCACAGGCATTTTGAATTTACAGGGAATGCAACATGCCAGATTACAGCTNCAGCTGCTTCTATCTCAACCTACACCTTCAAGAGGAGCCCAATGCCAACAGACAGCACTCAGGCTCATATGAGAGGCCAGCATCTTCATCCTGATGTTCTGCAGACCAAAGAGCTGTGGCCTTGAGTTGTGCTGCTCAGTCTCAGGGATCTTACAGGTCTCTAGCCTTGTTGGTAAGGAGAGGTGAATGGCAGCATCCTCCTAACGGCCTTATGTGTTTTTGTGGGTGATCTGCCTCTATAATCACTGGGATGGGGGAGAGTGGGCAGAATTCATGAGCTAGGCCAATAAGGGGTGGGAGCCTTGCGTGTGGTCAGACAAAGTGCAAAGTGCCAGCATAAGGAAGTGGTTAGCACTCAGAAGAAGAGGACTCAGAAGGAGGCCTCTGCCTCCATCTCTACTAAGTCCCCAGCCTCTCTTCTTTGTCAGAAAGGAGTATCTGTCCTTCCTCAAGGCCTACTCCAAGGTGCCATGAGATAGCAGGGAAAAGAGACATTAAAAGTGATGAGGAGAGTCACTGCTGTCATGGCCGTCATCCTAATCTCTGTAAGTCCAGGGGGATAAATTTTAAGGACCACACAGGCCTGTAGCCCATGATGAATACAACTGGGATATGGATACTTCACAGCAAGCCCCATTTAGAAGTAAATGACAGTAGTAACCCCATATAGAAGCAGATGACAAGTCAGAGCTGGCCACAGCACAGGGAGAGCCCGAGTGCGTATCTGCCTGCTATCTAGGCCCTCAGCCTCCACTGCACATACAGACCAATGCCCACAACTACAAGATCCTGGCTCTCCTGTTGTCCAAAACTGAGGCCTGGGATGCTTGGCCACTGGATGTGACTCAGGTAGAACAGCATCCTATGTCACCCCAGGCACAGAGAGTCAAATCTATTGTGAACAGCTGGACTGCAGGGGAAGTCCAGGCTTTGCTGTCTTGGGGTTGCATCTGTGACTTAGCTGTGTTCCTCAGCACGTGTGCTTTCCCGCCAGTTCTGTGTAGCTGTGGGCATCATGAAAGTGGCCAACTAAACGTGAGGTGCATCTCATTAAACCAAGGGCATGGGTCATGCCCAAACATTCCATGACTTGAGGTACCTCTAAGAACGTAAGACTGACCAAGGACTCTAGGATGCCATGGCCACCAAAGCATGTCTTAACCTCAGCTCTGCTCCCATGGGAGCAAATGTGGCCATCACCAGGGAAGCAGATGCCTACCACATATCATTATCTGAGGGAGTGAGAGGAAGACCAGTCAATCTGCTTCATGTGGTTCCCAAAGCCAGGAACAGGACCAGAGGCATGGGTTGTGGGGTCACAGCTGCTCAAGGGAGCAAACTCTATTGCATCAAAGATGGTAGACTTGTAAATTAGCCCCAAAATGCTGAAATTTGGCTCAGTGAGGTCCAAAGAACTACCCCTCCTCCATCTATAGTGATGGCCTACACTAGGGGAGGAGGGTAGACCAGCTGCCCCCAAGTCCTACTCAGCTTCAAGTCCTCCAGCTGAGCCAAGAGCTGAGTCGGGAGCTGCCCTAGGCATCCTTTGTCCTGTTCCTGGCTGGTAATTGACATAGTGAATGTTCGCTAATGAAGAACAGAGTGGGACTTCCGGGGAAGTGCCTGAGACAGCCAGAAAGACAACTGCTAATTACCAGTGCCAGCTGGTGGCCCTGGGGGACCATGCTGACAGGAAAGATAAGAGCTGAGAGAGGACTAGGCAGGGAGAAGCTTCAGGACGGCTGCTTACTCTAGGGCCTTCTGCACCCAGGCACTGCTCCATGGGGTNATGGACCAAGAGGTCAAGACCACCATCCCTGCTCTCTTTCCTGGNCAAGCCTTGGGAGGAGCTGTCTGACCACCAGCANAATTCTGCTAGTGTCTTTCAACTGTCCGTGGCTGTTAGCCGGGGCCAGCTTTCTTTCCCTCCCAGACCCCCAGCATTGATGTCCCTTTCTGCTGCTTGTCCCCAACCCTGACCCTGTCTACACTGTTGGTGTCTTCCTTCAGCAACTCCGGGAACAAGCTATAGGTAGCAGCCCCAGCCCNCACTGGCCCTGAGTAAGTGAAGCAGGATGCCAAGAGCTTGCCCATGATCCCCACTTCCACCTCAATGAAGGGAATGGACAACGATCATGTTGAAGAGGGAGCTCTCAGTGAGATAGATCAGCAATGTAGTCAGTCATCAGGCATTCCAAAAGCCTGCCGGCAGGGCAGGCTGCCTCTCCACAGGGCACTGGAGTGTCTGGTAGAAGCCTTCTTTGGTGTCCCTGCTTCGCAACTCTTCCCTCTCTAGTCTGGAGCTGTCTCTCCCCACATGGAGCAAGTCTCAATTTCTCACACACCTGGTGCCCTGGGCCTCACCTGTTCTCCCCCAGATCCACTGTCTCCTCATGGGTCCCTCTCCCNAACCTCTGGGCCACACTCTGCGTCCTGGTCCTTGAAGGCCAATGCCCATGCTGGGTTGAGATTCTGACCATATGTGCCATCCCTAACTAACTATATCTGCCCTGAGAGGCCCAGCACCTCCTTCTCCTCTTCATTTGGGCCCTGCCACTTACAGGTGTGTGCTGCTGTAGGGCAGGGGAGACTTCAGTGGCCAGACTGGCTCCCCTGAATCTCAGCTGTCCCTTAACCTTAAAGGTGCTGAAATCCTCAGCTCAAAGGGTAGCAGCAGAGGCGTGAGCCTACCTCCCTTCCTCCTGTATTGTCTGCTGGGGCCATACAAACTGGCAAGTGATGACTTCAATGGTTGGAAATGCTGGAGGCCTTAAGGCCACAGGCCACGTGTGGGCAGCTGGATCCTCCTACAGGTGTCAAGGGAGGCAGTTCTGGCCTTGTCTCCACACATCTTTGCCCTGTCTTCTTACCTGTGTCTCTGTCTTTCTTCTTTATAGGACACTAGCCATTGTGTTAAGGACTCCTTAACCTAGTGTGGTCTTACCTTGACTAATCTCACAGACTGTCTCCCATACAAGTTGTGTTCTGAAGTTCNGAACGTGGACGGTGAAGGATGCATGCAGCCCAGCATACCCTGGTGGCCCTGCTTCACCTCTCCATATCTCAAGATGGAGGCAAGGAACATTCTTACAGAAGAAATGGAAATGGCTGCTCCCCTTCTCCCTAGATCTTGCCCTGTGACCTGTAGCAAGGCCCTGTGACCTGAGCTGCTTTCTCCCAGAACCCCATGGCTAGGTAAGTGCTCTCCTCACAGCAAAAGCAATGCTCTGTCCCCCAGGGTCTATGCTTCTGTGACACTGGACCTTCCCCTACCTGCAGAGAGGAGACTGGAACAGAATCAAGGCCCCTGAAGCCAGCATGATCTGTGTCAGCTGCTTCTCTCCATGAACAAGGTTCTGATCCCAGAGAGACATCACCCACACTTGTGTCTGCACGCATGCACACACGTGCACACACGGTGCTCTGTGGAGCCCTGCACTGAGTTTTCCTGCTTTGCCTCAGAGGCAGCTGAAGACTGAGGCGAGGCAAGGAAATGAGATGGGGAATCGCGCTTCTCGGGCAATTACCCACACCTCGTATAGTCTAATGAGCCGTTGAGGGGCCCGGATGGAACATTTAGGGGGGTTATTGAATGTTTCCTCACAGTTTACCCAGTTGCAGGAATTAATTGATTTATGGACTGGAAGAACATGTGTGTCTCTGAGCAAGAGTGGGTGCCTTTTTGAATGTGGCTCTCTCTCTCTCTGTGAACTTGGGGCAGCCTGGTTATAGGCCTGGGCTCCCTGGCTTTGGCCTCTGGGCTCCACGTTTGGTTCTTCATCTGCCTGCACTTGATGATGAGAAGCCACTGAGGGTGTAGCTGCATGCCAATGGACAGGTCTGCAACCATGACTGATCTTGGGACCTGGATGCCCCTTGCTTTTCCCAAAATTCAATTAATCCCCTCTACCCAGAGTTGTGCTATATGTAAACTTACAATATTTCTTTCATTGTTTTAAAGCTACCACAAAATAATACTGTGGAATCGTAAGTTTGATATGTGATTGCTGCTCCCTTTCTTTCTGCACTTTCTCCTTCCACCACGTAGGTCCCAAGGATGGAATTCAGGTCTTCAGTCTTCATAGCGAATCCTTTATCAGCTGAGCTGTGTCGTCACCCTCACCATCTTTTTTTCCCCCTTGTTTATTTTGAGATAGGATCTCTCTGTGCAGCCCAGGCTGTCCACAAGCTGGTGATTCTCCTGCCTTCATTGCCCAATGGCTGCCACTATACCTGGCTGCTACATTTTCTTAATACACATTAAAAAAATCCCGCAACTGGTCACTGCAAAGTACGCTTGTAACCTATGGATTGGTAGCATGATGTAGCCTCCTTGAGNAGTCCTGAGAGTTTGGAGGTGAGAGCAATNGGGTGCAGGGAGAGAGGCAGCTTGCAGAAGTCACATCTGTGACCTCGGAGTGGGGCACAGGGAGGCAGCAGGCTCACTCTGGGTGGTGGAAAGCCACCAAGTGTTCCCTTTGTCTCTATCTATTATCCTCTCTAGAAGTATCCTTGGTTCTACCCAGGGCTGAAGCCAAAGTAGCCAGGGAGAAACAACCACCTCCTTGGGCCGGCCACTCTGGTCCATGCACTCTANTGTGTGAGTATATGTGAAATGACATCCAGGAAGGCTCTGGTATAAGGAGATGGGACCCAAGGATGATTGGCTGGATAGAAAAGACTTTACCCTTTATTAAATTCCTACAGGCCCCATCCATGTCAAATTGTCTTTGAGCACTGCCTGAAGTGCACACACCATTCCAGCCTGTTGAGACATTGAAGCTCCACCCCCTCTTAGGAGGAGCAGGAGCAGTAGACAGGTCCTCCACTCCTCCAGCCTGTCCTGTGTCCTACACACTGCTGAACAGAAGCTCTGGGGTGCTCTCATACTACCAGGACACCAGACCCTTCTTCCTGGAGTTGCATCATGGTGGGCAGGATTTGGCCCTCTACAATGGCAGGGCAGCTAGGGTATGGGATGGCTCTGGCAACATACTGCAAGCAACTTCATCANCCCTGCTCTGCTACACACTGCTGTCTCCCTTCTCCAAGCTTGGTTCCTCTCCTAGATGCAACCACTAGAGAATGTGGGTTGGTTCCCAAGAGATAGTGCCCAGGCTGCCTTGACACTGCTCTCCAGGGATCCCCATCTCCTGCTGGGCTTAGCTCTGAACACTACCCCAGGGATGGAGCCTCCCTTCCCTTGGCTTGTGCCTGGTGGCCTTTCCTGACTCACCTCAGCACGATGGCCAGCAGCCTGAGCAGCCACAGCCACAATGCAATTCTTGTCACTTGGTTTCCGCTCTGGCTAGTTTCGTGGTCCCTGCTTTTAGCTGGCAGATTAAAGAAAGAGAGATTTGCATAGCAATAAAAAAGTAATTAAAATCACCAACACATGAAAAGCCCATTATAAGATTCCCTGGGAAAGACGCCTCCCCTGGTCAGGAAAGATACAGTGAGCCAGTGGGGGTGGCGAACCAATTAACCAAGCCTGTTAGCTGTCCATTATCAGCACTGGGTGCTGCACACGTAAATATTAATTGTGGTAGGGCCAACCTGCTAACAGCCAACNGAACTCATAAATATCCTGAGCACAATTAATGGTGACGAAGTGCGTGTGTCTCCATGGTGGGGCTTGGTGAAGCACCCGGGGATGACTCTGAGCAGGAAGCTGCATGCTGCTGCCACAAATCTGTCCCGTGTCCCCCACCCCCACCCCCGCTTCATCCGTTTCAGATGTGACCGCGCTTCCCCCAAGTATCTGATTGCATTCCTAGACCTGAGTTATGATGTTTCAGTTTATCCATTTATTCATTATATACAGCCACTTAAAAAGAATGCGTAGGCGGCCACGTGCCTCTGTTACGCACACGCTTGTGGACTGGTGCCCCATCAAATCACCCAGAAGTTGCTGATTGAATTAGAGCTGTCTGATGCTTACAGACAGCAAGAGGCCCATCTCCCTTTGGAGGAGCAGCATTCTGCCAAGTCACTTCCAGGAATGACACCCATCAGCCATGAACACTGACTGGAGGGAACTCAGAAACAGGGGTCCCAGGCTTCTTGCTGACATCGTTGTGATCCCAGGAGTCTCCTAGAGGTGTGCTGTCCCCAATCCCTCTGTGACTATCTACCTTGGAAAACAAATGGACAGATATGCCTTGACCTCTTCCCTTCCAGAGACTCTACCCTCAGCGGATGTCCCAGTCAGAGGGCTGTGGCAGGTTAGAGGACGGATCCTCTTTGCTCTTACTCCAAACTTGCCCCCAGGGACAACTGGTTGACCTCTCCCACCTAAATGCTACCCTGTGAGTCCTTGAAATTCATAGTCCCTGAACTCAGAGCCCTTGAACTTAATAGAGTCTAGGCTGTGCTAGAAGAACATGATCTTGAAAGGGCCCCAAGGCAGAGCCCTCCCACTTTGACAGCTGGCACTCTATTCCTTAGTAGTTTGCCAGGTGAAAGGGCAATTATGAGAGCAGAGTATACTTGTGAACTGGAGGCAAGAAATGCAGACTGACCTGACCACCCTGATTTCCAGAGCAAAGCAGTAATGGGGCATGGCTATGTCATCATTGTCCCCTATCCCTTCAGCACTCTGTCCACACAATATNGACATTTTAGAACAGGGAACAAGAGCTTTCATGTGTGGAAAACAGACAAGGAGGAGTCCATCAAGTGATAACCTGTGTCAAAGACAAAAGGAACCATGGCAGAAGGCAGGCTGAAGGCTGAGAGGGCTGGAAGGCATTGGAAGAGTCACCTCTGCCATCAGAGGCCAGCAAGGGGGAAGAAAGCCCTGGGTAGATGTCATCAGGACTCAGGCTGCACTTTTAGAGAAGTAGAGGCCATCNCAGGGTGTGAGCAGAGAAGGGGCATTGGTCGCTTTGCCAGCACTGGCCTGCAGCTGAATATGGAGATAAAGGAGAAAAGAGGAAGGTAGGGAAGAGAGAGAAAGGGGGAGGAAGAGAGATGGAGACAAGAGGAGGAGGAAGAAAGAGGAAGGAGGAAGAGGGGTGAAGAGAGGCTGCTGGAGAAAGTGAGAGCTTGTTAAGGAGCCAGAGGGAGCTAGAGAGATAGACAGAAATGGATGATAGAGACAAAGACAATGGGAGGTAGAGAGAGGAGAGGGACCAGAGAGGGATGGAGAAAGAAGACAGAGAAAAAGAGAGAGAGGCAAAGACACAGAGGAGACAGAGACACACAGAGAAAGGGAGAGANAGGAGGGCATAGAGATAGAGAGAGTTAGAGATAGAGAGAGATAGAGAGCAGAGAGGCAAGGTGGGGTGAGCAGAGAGCAGCAGCGGACCTGAGGAGCCAGCAGGCAGTGATGAGAGGCAGGCAGGCACCTTAGTTTAGTCTGAAAGGTTTTCTCTTCTTGAGTTGGATGTAGCCGGTGTGATATCAAGGGGCCAGAGTATCTCCAAGGCTTTCAACACAAGAAACCATTGAGAAGATCCATCCTTCAGTGAGATGGAGATGAGGTGGGGAGGAGCAGCTGTCTGGGAAGTCATGGAATTGGACTGAGTTGTTGGGCTTGACACATCTTTTAGAGCTCTGAATGGACTTCGGGTTTAATACTTGGATACATGAATCAGAAGTTTAGGGGAAAAAATGAGAACCTGGACACTTACCCCATGTGGGAAGTGAGTTAAGAGAAAAGACTGGCCTGATGGCAATTCCCAGGGACTTGCAGAGGTATGGTGAGGCGAGGGAGAACCAATAGTGTAAGTTGTCCTGGGAGCAGAGGTGGTGTGGTGGTTTGAAAGGAAATGGTCCCCATAGGCCCATAGGGAGTGGCACTATTAGGAGGTGTGTTGTTGGAGCAGATATGGCCTTGTTAGAGGAGGTGTATCACTAGGGGGTGGGCTTTGAGGTCTCAGAAGCTTAAGCCAGCCACTTCCTGCTGCCTGCAGATCTGAATGTAGAACTCTCAGCTCCTTCTTCAGCACCATCTCTGCCTGTGTGCTGCCATGCTACCTTCCATGATGATAACGGACTAAACCTCTGAACTGTAAGCTGGCCCCAATGAAATGTTTTCCTTTATAAGAGTTGCCATGGTCATGGTGTCTCTTCACAGCAATAGAAACCCTAACTAAGACAGGTGGGCAGGGTGGGTCATCTTGCCAAATACTGACAACAGGTTGAATCAAAGGAAGCCTGAGAAATGACTGTCAGTCCTGGCCACAGGGAATTGCTGACAAGTGCTGTCTGGTAGAATGGAGGGAACTCCCAGATTAGTGTTACAGTTGGTAACAGAGGGAGAGGAGGCAGATGCAAGCAGAGCATCTGCTTGGACCATGTAATGACCAGGAGGGTAGTAACAGGATCATGGGTCTTACTTTGTGTGCATGTGCACANGCAGGTACATACATCTACAAGCATATACACAACATATATGTGCAGAAGATGATTATATGTATTTCTGTGTGCTTGGGTGTGTGTTTATGTGAACATATGTAAGCACATACATGTGGAAGCCAGAGGTCACCTTAAGCTCTTATTTCTAAGTAGTCACCTACCACTTTTTATGAGACAGGGACTCTCACTGGGATTTGGGATTCACTGATCAAGTTAGGCTGGCTAGCCAGCAAGGCCCAGAGAGCTACCTGTCTCTGCNTCCCTGTGCTGGGGTCANAAGTATGTACCACCACACCTGACTTACATGGATGTTAAGGATTAGACTCACTTACCCATGCTTAAGTCACAAATGGTTTACTGATTGAGTATCCTCTGGGCCACAGATGATCATACCTGTTTTATAGACATGCACACATACTGCCATATACACACATATACACCATACATGTGTGAAAGGTGTTTGCAACAGANAGTTATAATTCAGGGGAGTAGAGAAATGTCACAGTGCAAGATGTCAAGTGGCCCCAAGAATGGAATAATGTAAGGTCCTAGTTTCTTCGGACCCAGGACTTTCAGTGGTAGTCTGTGCTGCATGCGATGTTATCCGTGATTCTGAATTCAACTTTCAGTTAAGATTACCNCGNGAGNCCAGAGAAGGTGCTCAACATGCAATTTATGGCTTGGTGTGTGGCTACATCCGCCTGCATATTTAATTGATATTTTATCACCCATTAAATCACAAACATTACATAACTGGTTGGATTCCATCTGTGCAGCAGGGCGGAGATGAGAAGTGAGGGGCTGGGGAGAAGGGAAGAGGTTGGTTGTGTACACAGAACCTGTCAGACACAGGTACACTGAAGGCCAGTTTCCAAGGCTCTTGTACCACTAGCTAGTCGCCTTACAAGATGGGTCCCACAGTTGNTTCTACACAGAGTGGCTCAGGGAAGTCAATGTACCAGACTATTAACAGTAATGTCAGGATCTGACACAGAATTTGGCCCACTCTGNTCACNCATACCCTTGTGTACTTGCAAGGACTTAGCCACCAGCCACAGGACATCTTATTTCCTGTCTTCATCTCCACNTCCACTACCATGATTTCCAAGAAATCNATGGCATCAAGATGAGGACAGAGGCCAATGGCCTGATTGAAAGTGCATGGGGCAAGCTTGTGTTGTGTGTGGATCACCACCTGGAAGNAGGTTTAGTTANTCTCAGANCTTCCACAAAGTNGTATGTTTTCACCAAGTANNAATGTGTTCAAACCCCTGCACTCCTCCCACACACAGAANAGTACTGGCAGCTGCACCNGCTGAGATCCCTTCTCTTTGGGACAGTAGTGCATAGCCTGTGGTAGCCAGGAGAAGGTTCCCAGAACAGACAAGATAGTGGCTGTGAAGATGTTCTGCTCAGACCTAAAGCCTTGGGGNGCAGAGTCAACTGAGCCCCAGATCTGCCTTTGGGGTTTACCCCACTTGTAAACCTCTCAAGACCTCCAGTCTCTTTCCTCCTTTCTCTTCAAAGGTGCTGAAGGCTGCCCCCTCCCCCATTTCCCTTCTCTACTTTCTTCCCTCCATCATTAGGGGCTCCAAACTAGCTGAGATAGGAGAAGGCTCCAGGTGGGTCTCCTATGCACAGGGCTCTGTCACCAAGGCCATACTCAGTGTCTTGTTCCTCCAGATCTGTGTGCTCTGGTCCACAGTTCATTTTTTGCTTGCTTGTTTGTTTGTTTGTTTGTTTGTTTGTTTGAGACAGGGTCTCACCATGTAGCTCTGGCTGTCCTGTCCTGGAACTCACTATGTTAACCAGACTGGCCTGAAACTCACAGAGATCTGCCTGCCTCTACCTCCCAAGCTTCCCAAGTTCTGGGACTGAAGTGGTGCTATACCTGGCTGGTCCACACTCCTGTTGTCATCCTTGGGANCTCCCTGAAAGATGGGGGTTCTTATAATTTCTACATTTTGAGGTGTTATGGTTTAGTGTGACATGTCTAAGATCCATTTTTCTCCTAGATTATAATGAGTCAATCTCCTATAGATAGGATCTGTCTGTTATTTGTTTATCTGATTATCTATTTGTCTATCCTCCACCTATCATCTATCTATCTATCTATCTATCTATCTATCTATCTATCTATCATCCACCTATCTATCTATCTATCTATCTATCTATCTATCTATCTATCTATCTATCTATCTATCCATCCACCTATCTATCTATCTATCTATCTATCTATCTATCTATCTATCTATCTATCTATCTATCTCATTTCTATTTATCACATATAGCTATTATACCTATTTTTCTCTTACCTACCTATCATATCTATCACCTATCTATCTAATCATCTATCTATCATCTATATTGTCTCTCACCTATTATATCTATCATATATACCTGCATATCAATAACTTATGGTCTATCTGATNATCTACTTATCATCCATCATCTTTCACTTTTATTATGTATCATATCCATCTATAATCTGTATATTTATAATATACCCATCTTTCATCTAATCATCTATTTATCTATCATTGGTTTCTATTATCTACTTGTATCTATTATCTATCTAATAATTTATTTATCATCTAATTATCTACCATTGGTTTATATCTATCCATCCACCTTCTATCCATCCATCATGTATCCACTTGTTTACATCATCTACCTCCATCCATCCATCTATCTATCTATCTACCTACCTACCTGGTACCTATCTTACCCACACATACATAGAAGGGAGTGTCTTGGGTCAGAAGAACCACAGTTGGAGTCCTATGGCACAGGCATGTACCCATGCTATTTCCTGGCCCTGAATTTGCTCAGCTTTGCAAAGTGGAAGAAGGGCAGGCTTCAGTTTGGCATAGAGTCAAACCCTGTCTCCTCTCTCAGTGGCAGGGAGATTCATTAATCCCTGGACCCCTCTCAGCTTTGAGCTTTTTATTTGGGTGATGAGGACAGCCATCACATTTTGCAGGGCTGCTAAGAGAAGTCAAGGAGGCATGCCTTTGNCAGTCCTGATCTCTGATCTCAGAGTGCCTCAGTGTCCCATGTAAAGCGTGGGTCTCGGGTGACATCTATCACACCTCTAGGGACTTATTCATGTTCCTGCTAGATGGTGACCTCAGCTTTGCCAGGCAGGGCCACATCAGTATGGCTCTCGCAAGTGACTTTTCTAAGCCTTTACCAAGCAGATGACTTCTCTCTTATGTGCCATGATTCTTGAAGGCATGTCCCCTTGCCCTCCTGGGCCCTGGCATCCTAGTTAGAAGGATCAGCTGATGGCCTTCTCTTACAATTAGCTCCATGTGTCAGACTGCAAATTGACAAAACTGTCAGACAAGCAACAACAGAAAAAAAAAAAAAGGTTTTAATTAGTTCTTCATGAAGATCGGGAAACACGGTAAGAGAAAAATGCCTGAATCTGCACGAGGTTCTTTGAACTATAATTAGAACGTGGGATTTAAAAGCCATGCGGGCCCATTAGCTCTGTGCTTACTGTTCAGAAGCTGGGTGGAAGGGGAGTATGGGGGAAACTGGTGATGGTCATGTCAGCGTAAAGACACGTGTTCTTTCCGTTAAATGCTTAAGATTTCCTTTTTCATCTGTGCTCCTGAGAGTCTTTGAAGCTGGGTGTCAAACCTAGAACACAGATACAGTATCTGTTCATGAGGCAACACAGTAAGCCAGGCAACAGAACCTGGCAAGGATGGGAGAGTGAGAGCTTGGGGAGTAGAGCAGCAGCAACCTGGCCCCTCCCATCTCAGGCAGAACCAACCTGGCCCCTCCCATCTCAGACAGAACCAACCTGGCCCCTCCCATCTCAGACAACAGTAACCTGGCCCCTCCCATCTCAGACAGAACCAACTTGGTCCCTCCTATCTCAGGCAGAATCAACCTGACCCCTCCCATCTCAGACAGTAGCAACCTGGCCCCTCCCATCTCAAGGCAGAACCGACCTGGCCCTCCTGCCCATCTCAGATCCACCCAGAACCGGGAAGGGGACCCTGCCTCTTGGACAGGAGGTTCCTCCTCAGGAAATGGAAGAGGGTAGCTCAAAGCTGGGCTGCCAGCATCTTTGATTGTCTTGGCAGAGAATCCTCTTTAGACACTGGGGAAGGGGAACAAAGAAGGAAGCTCCAGTTCATCTGAATTAAGACGCCTCAACTCTCCTCCACCTGAAGCCACCTGAGGTCTCCCTTATCTCACAGTCTTCCCACAGCTTGCCACCTACAGGATTTCCTTCCCCAAGCTCTAATTAGAATAATTACCAACACAGAGATGGCACGTTCTGTGTGCTTTCTAAGTCTTAACTAGGGGAATTCTCACATCATTAGGTGCATTTCATAGATGAAGAAGCAGAGAGCAGAATGTTGAGTAACTTCCAAGGTCAGGCAGCTGCAGGCATGGGGCTTAGATGCAGCTCTAGGCAGCTGGATCTAGAGCCTTCACACTCAGCTGAGACCCAGCCTCACTACTGGCTTTTGGTTTTCTCTCTCTTAGACTCTTAGTTGTAGACCAGATGTTGACTTAGGTGCATCGATTCTGTTGTTCATTCACACACAAGCAACGTTGTTGTCCTGAGGGGGGAAGATGGGGTCATTGTAGTGGAGGAAGGTGAAGTGTTTTCCCTTAATTTATGGCCAGGTGGCTGCCGGTCCTGGATTTGAACTCAGCTCTGTGAGGGATCCAAGCTACGCAGTTCGAATCCTGTTGTTGGCTAGTTCAGATAATATTTACATTTTATTTAAACAGAATAAACATTCTAAAAGATGTCAAAGTCATAAGTGAACAAGCAGGCTGATAAGACATCACAGTGAATTTCCAGCTAAAACCAAGCAGGACAGGAATTGAATGACAGCAGGTCCTGAGACCTCCAGGCCTTCTGCTGGCTGGACCCATCTCCTAACCTTAAACATCAGAGCCCAGCTCTGTCTGCTTAAGGCTTTGCCCATTCTCCTTGTGTCTCCTTCCTTTTCCAACTACTACAGAAGTAGCTGCTTCTTTTGTGACTGCATTGTGTACCATGTGAATACATGAAGTTTTTATGTCTGTATCTGTGGCATTGGTGACAGGCGGTGTAATTGGCTCTAATTTTCTGGATATTACAAATACAGCAGCTATATACTTTTGTGAATGTATCTCTTGGAAAAAAAAAGAAACAGAAAACAAAAAACATGACATTCCTGTCAGGTGCACATATGTTGGCTTGAAGGACCAAGTTCTGAAATACCAGTGTACTCAACAGAATTCTGAGTTCAAACCCAGGACCTTCATCTGCTGAATCCTAACCTGGGAGAACACATTTAGGCTTCCTCAGCTATTGCTGTCCCCTCTTGCAGCCCCAGGGCAGGGTTGTTGGAGGTCAAATAGATAATGTGCCTTAGGGTTTCTATCGCNGTCACAAAACACCATGACCACAAACAACTTGGGGAGGAAAGGGTGTATTTCAGNTCATAACTTTCAGGTCACACTCCATTGNNAGGGAAANGAANGCAGGAACTCAAATAGGGCAGGAACCTGGAGGCAGGAACTGATGCAGAGACTATAGAAGAATGNTTGCCCTCATGGCTTGCCCAGCCTGCTTTCTTACACACCATCCAGGACTACCTGCCCACGGTGGCACCATCCATATTGGGTTGGGTCCTCCACATAAATCATTAATCAAGGCAATACCCCCACAGACTTGCCTACAGACCAATCTTATGGAGGTATTTTCTCAGTTAAGATCCCCTNTTCCCTGTTATGTCTAGGTTTGTAGCAAATAGACAAAAAACTGACCAGAACTGATGCAACCGGTGTACTTGAGTCAACTGATTCCACCCATGTAATCTATTGAGAAGACCATCTTTCTCTTCTGGCTGCNCATTTCAGCCGCATCACATCTTTGTCATTCCTTCTGGGGATGTGGTTCAGTGATGCAGTACTTGCTGAGCATGTTTGAGGCTGTTGGGTTTGGTCTCCGGCACTACAAAATAAATAAAGGGCTGGAGAGCTAGTTCAGTTAGGAAANTGCTTGCTATGTGAGCATAAGCACCCGAGTTTGAGCAATGGCTTGTAAAAAATTGCCAGATGTGGTGGTGTGAGCCTGTAATCCTAGTGCTGNGGTTTGGGAGACAGGACAACCCTCGGAGCTTGCTGGCTAGCCAGCNAAATCTGATCTGAGAGCCCCAGGCCCCAGGGACAGACTGTTACAAAAAACAAGCTGGACAGTTCCCAAAGAACAACACCAGGCTTGATCTCTGGTCTCTAGGCACACTTTTGTGCACATGTACATGCATGCACACACACACACACACACACACACACACACACACACACACATAAACATTCAAACACTAATTAACCATACCAAGTAAAACACTGTTCTGTAATCTTAATGTGTGTGTTTCTGATAACTAATGGGCCCAGCACTCTGTTGATGATTTGGTTGGTTGTTGCCCATGTGACATGCCCAGTGACAAGCCATTTGTCATTGTTTAAAAGATGGGTTGCCTGGCTTNTCCATTAACTTATGGATGTTTTATTTAAAATATAAGCCTTTTGATCAACATGAAGGATAGATTCTAATAGAATACANTGTATGACTGGCTTCCTCCCTAATGACGCCTTCAGGGTCACAAAGAAAGTGGCCTGCTACCTTCCAGAAGCTTCACTGTCTAACTTTTCCCTTTTAGGATTAAAATCTGGAANCGGAATCCCAGTATGGGTTTTAAACTACTTTCAGGCAGTGTGAAGGAGGGAATATTTCTTTTTCCCCATCTGGGAGATTGGTTTAAGCCGCTGTGATTTTTGGAAAGGACCATCTCTCTCCACTTCAAATAGAATAAGGGAATCCTTTGTGGGAAGAGCCATAGGACAAATCCAGCTCCTTTCAACCCANGAAAGACCATTTCCTTGGGAGATCTTGGATGTTTGTATATTTAAGTGATCTGCAGTTTTTTTTTTTTTTTTCTGTCAACGTTATTGGAATCGAGTTCACAATATTTCCTGGATATCCCCTCAGTGTCAGGATACCCAGTCCTGACGTCATCTTTCTGGCCCCTGATATTTATAGTTCACCGCTGCTTTTTTCCTGATTGATCTGGTTATGGGCTGAAATGGTCTCAGAACCATGAGCTGTGGCTTCATTGATCTCTTTGCTGTTTTTCTGCTCTCTGTCCCATCGATTCCCCTCTGTTTTCTCATTTCTGCTTGACTTCGGCTTCATTCTCTCNCCTTCNTGTACTCCTTTAAGGGAGAGCAGAGGGTTCTAATTTGACGCCTTTCTTCCTAACCTNGNTCTCTCTAAATCCCTCNGCCTTCCANTCAGCGCTNCCTTACACATTAGATACGCTCTGCTTTCATTCCCAGTCTCCTCAGCACACTTGGAACTTTCTCTCTGGATTTCTTCTCTGGCGTGTGAGTTATTTGCCAGTATGTCCTTTGTATTTAAAAACATTTGGGGCCTTTCTGGGGATCATATTGTTACTGATTTCTGATTTAAGTCCATTGCAGTTACTCAGTGTACTATGTATCACGTCTTTGTTCATTGGTGCAGCCAGAATGAAATACTCAGGTGTGGATAATGCCTAAGGAGTCCATCTCTCACAGTTCTGGGGGTTGGGAGGTTCGTATCAGTGGAGACTAAATCTTCCTAAGGTGAGAGACACTAGCCTTGTGTAGTGGAAGGCAGAAGGCCNTTGGGCAGAGCATAGCTTNAANCTTTCCCTATGAAGNCATAAGACCATTCACAGGGCAGTGGCCCTCACAGTCTAGACCAGTGNTTCTCAACCTGTAGGTCATGACCCCTTTGGGAGTCGAATGANCNTCTCACAGGGGTCTCATATCAGATATCCTGCATATCAGATATTTACATTATGATTCACAGCAGTAGTAAAATTACAGTTATGAAGTGGCAGCAAAATAATTTTATGGTTTGGGGGTCACCACAACATGAAGAACTGTATTAAAGGGTCACAGCATTAGGAAGGCTGAAAACAACTGGTCTATACTCTTTCAAGACCCCATCTTTCAATGCTATCCTCTGAGCCTGAAGTTTTCAGGCCGATGTGTTCAAGCCATCACAGGTGCCCATGTCAAGGTCAGGTTTCAGTGGCCCATAAGGTGGTCTACCATGTGACTGCCCCATACGCACGCCGAAAGAATGTGCTGTGTAAATGTCATGTGTCAGTCAGGTCCCTTTTATGTCCTTGCTTGTTGTTCTCCACTTATTCTGAGAGCAGTGGCTGGAGTGTTTCCCACCAGTCTGCCCTGCTTTTGTTTTCTGTAGGTTTGCTTCACACAGTGTGGTTTCTGTTAGATACAGAGACGTCTGGGATTGTCCAACCTTCCTCATGAGGTGACCTTTTATCCCTTTTAAAATCATCTTTAAGTACCTGGTGCCATTCTCTGCTTTGGAAGCCACTTTGTCTGATATTGATGTAGCAACGGCCTCTTCTTGGTGGAGTGTGAGCCTAGGACACTGTCCCCTAATGTTCCTTGGAGGCAGTGCATAGTGGGGCCTTTATCCTTTAAACTCCAGTCTGAAAATCTGCCTTCTCTTTGAAATGTGGATAAGATTTAAATTAAAAGCAACTCAAGCCGGTGAGATGGCTCAGTGGGTAAGAGCATGTGCCATGTAAGCCTAATGACCTAAATTTGGTCCCTGGAACCCATAGTAGAAGAGAGACCACCCCTATGTGTCATGACATGTACACACACACACATACACACACACACATACACAAATGCACACGCACATGCACTCACACCCACACACAGGCATACAAATACTAAATAAAATAAATATTAATCATCAATGACACTTGATCTAATGGTATTTTTGGTTTTTATATATCCTGCTTATATATTTGTCTGTGGTTAATTCTTTCTTCCTATCTTCATGGATGGGGTGGTTTCTAGCTTGGGAATTTCTTTGGGTCCTCACAGGTCTGCACCGTTGCTCTGCCTGATCAGCCCGTACTTCTCCACCATGGTATGAACACAGTCACACCATCTAATGTCTTTGCATGCTTTTGCTAACATCCATGCCAGTGCCGTGTCCCTGGTCTCTGAGCTTTTCTGCTCCATCACCTTGGTCATGTCTTCCTGTTTCTTTGCATGTGTGTGAATTTGGGTGGGAATAAAGTGACTTTGACTTATGGGATGGTGGAGAATTTTGATTTTCTACAGACATCTTTGAGCTAGCTGTGTTATGGGACCCACCCNTGAGTTACTTGGACACAGTGGACCCTTCCACACCTTCTCTGAAGTCTGGTGAGTCAAGACCACCATGAATCTAGAGAAAGTCAAGTGTTGCTTCAGGGCAAANTGAGGCCCTCTGAACCCTTCAGACCTTAGTTTGAAGTCTCACTGTGGAGAGAGAAAGCACTTGTCACAGACAACCCNCCTGCCGGAGCCTGAGGGGGTCAAGCTGTGGTCCTTAGGGATATCCTCTCTCTAGTTCTGTCAATTT
Source organism: Neotoma lepida (assembly GCA_001675575.1). Taxonomy (NCBI): domain Eukaryota; kingdom Metazoa; phylum Chordata; class Mammalia; order Rodentia; family Cricetidae; genus Neotoma; species Neotoma lepida. Next base: position 243,524 of record LZPO01034957.1, read on the forward strand.
CCTCATCACATCCAGCCACAGTCTTTTTATTCCACTCGTGTCAGAACCCCTGTGATAGTCGGTGTTGTCAAGTTGACAGAGTCTAGACCTGGGAGCCAGGCTTCTGGTCATGCCTCTGGAGGAGTATCTTGGTTCCGTTAATTGAGGTGAGTAGAGTCTCCCACTGTAGGTGGCACTGTTCTGTGGCTGGAATCCTGGACTGCATAAATGGAGAAATGTATTCATTACTCTGCTTCATGGCTGTGGATGTGATGTGAACACCTGCTTCAGGCTCCTGCCACGATGGATTGTGCATTGAACTGTGAGCAGAAATAAATTTTCCCCCATNACAGTGCTTTGAAAAAAACATAATTAAGAAACCAAGACAATCCACACTGCATTGCTATTCATACTTTAAGCTATCAGGTTATTTTTAAAATATTATATTGTAGAATAAAACACATACAGAAAATCAAATAAAACAAATGTATGGTTAACACATTTTTTTTTTCTCCAGCAAACATGAATTCAAGAAAGAGAGCTTGCTCACCCAGGAATGAGCCCTGCTGCAGCCACCCCCTTCCCTCTCCTGCAAGCATCAGCCTGACTCTCGTGGGGATGAGTATCTAAAAGCCTCGTTTTATCATTCAAATGTGAATTCCTGGACATTACAGCTTAGTCCCGAATGATTTTTGAAAATCTGACATGTCTTTTCAGTCTCCTCCGCCCTGTAAATTCTCCTCTTATTTCTTTCCTCTCACAGCCATTATCTGCGGGGAAGCCTGGCGCCTCCGACTCACAGCCTGTCTTCAGGCTGGATGTTGCCGATAGCATTCTCTACACCAGCCTCTGTCCTTTATGCCTTCCTACACATTGGCNTCTGAGCCAGGGACTGGGTCAGGCCAAGGCTTAGGCCCTCTGTAAAGTCGTTATTTGGTGTCTGGCCAGTAGTCGAGTGTATCTCATTTTGCCATACAAATAGCCCCAAGCTGTCAATGCCTGCAGCCTTTCCTTTCCTCAGAGTTGCAAAGGATGCCTTTCCATTCTGTACTTCTCTTTCTGCCTTCTGTTTGTCAACTGGCTTTTCAAGAATTTAAGGGGAAAGTCACTGCTCATCTACCTTTTAGCCCTCCAAGAGGCCTCTCTCATTTCTCCTTTGGTGGAAAGAATTTTATCTTTCCTTCCAGTGTGGGAACCAGATAGTGGGTTATGTTCTCATAGTTATGAAAACATTTTTATTTGACCCCCAGTTTTAAAGGCCTTGTGTCTGGGTACAGATGTCTAGGATGAGATTTAAAGATGGCTCATCTCTTTGTCTTCCGGCCTCATCGTTCCTGACAACAAATCAGCTGTGACTTTTGTCTTTGTCTTCTATGGGAAACAACACTCACCTCCCCGCCTTTAACCATGTTTAGTCGTTTGCTCCCGTGTCCTTTGTCTTTTCCCATTACCCTTCATTTCAC
>LZPO01034958.1:0-15233 GCA_001675575.1 Neotoma lepida
AGGTGATAGGCGATTGATAGGCGATTGATAGGCGATAGATAGATGATTGGTAGATAGGCGATAGATAGGTGATAGATTGTCAGGCCTGAGAGAAAGAGGTAAGATATTTTCATGGAAAGAGGCCAGGTAAGGCCAACATACTCCAAGCAGAAAACAAGCAGACATTAACTTGTTCTACAAATGCAGCTCAGATTGTGAAAAATCACATGGATACCTGAAAGCTACTAAGATAATGGTGGGAGACTGCAGTAGATGTTTCATTAATAAAGAGATTCATTTTGAAATCTATAATATGCAAATAACACAGAAAGATGTTTGACTGAAACATAACCTATGAAATAAAGCCAGCAAGTAAGTACATGCCTGTAATGCCCCCTACTCCCCGTATCTCATTAGCTTGTTCTGTCTGTCAACTGAAAGGAAACTGAGAGAGTGGATTTCAGATGTACCAGAGCACCACACTCTAAACAGTACACAGACCATGCAGAGACAGTATGAGGCTTCTAAGAGCTGACTTTCTTAGCACCCCAAGGAGAGCCTTTCTGCAGGATCCTCACCACTTCCCATTTTCCAAACAGATGTGTTTGCAAGTACCCGATCTCCAGGAGAAGGACTGTCATCCAAATTATTGAGAGCATTTTCCACACGGGCCAGGCGGCCTGACAGTGACAGCAGGAGGTTCACTACTTTGTCCAGGTCCCCAATGAACATCCGGAACTTGTCAAACTCATTGGGTTTGCAGACATCTTTCACGATGGCTTCCACCTCATCCCCCAGAGCATTATTGGCTTGGATGTCCTCCAGCAGGCTCTCACGGGCTTCCCGGAGCACCTGCAGCTTGCGGCTGATACTGTCAATGAGCTCTTGCTGTAGGGCACAGGGAGGCATGGGGACACTTGTTAGAATGATCCCAAGCTGGTGCCCTAAATTAGTGTAGACAATTCACACACAGCCTAGGAAGAATTCAGCCAGATTGGGTGTGTTGGTCTTTGCACCATCAAATAATGGGGTATTTGTAAAACCAGGGAGAGAAGGTCTTCTGGTTAAATATGAGCTACATTGTTTGTATGAGCCAAAGAGGTAGCTCAGCAGATAAAGGTGCTTGTTGCCAAGTCTGATGACCTGAGTTCCATTCCTACAACCCATAGGGTGAAAGGAGAACCAACTCCCACCAGTTGTACTCTAATTTCCATGCATGTGCTGTGGCGTGCACACAAACACGCACACATACACACAAACAAATGTTAAAAGAAATTAAATTCTTTGTACTTACTGAATATATAAACTCTGATATGTATATACAAAGATGTATTTAAAACAAAACAAGGCTGGTGTGTATGTAAGTCAGTGATAAAGCATTTGCCTAGCATGCATGAGGTCTTGGGTTCCAGCCTCAGCACCACAAAAATACACAAATGAATCAAGAAAGAAAGAGGAAGCCAGGCCTGGTGCTATGTGTCTTTAATTTCAGCACTGGGGAGACAGAGGCTCAAGGATGATGAACTTTTGGTTGGTCCAGGCTATATAGTGAGATGCTACTTCAAAACATAAAAACAAAAGTTAAATAAAACAAATTCTCATTTGGCGAATCTGTTACACTAGAGCTACCTCAGTTTGACTCACAGTAGATACTATTTCAACCTCTATATAAGGATTCACAGAATCTATATAATACCTTGAGCTCTGTCTTTTTAAGTATACAAATTAAAGACTTATACACAGAGACATTTTGGTTCTTATGTCTAGTGCTGTTGTTGATCCCTGTCCTTGAGCAAAACAGCTATCACATATTTTTTATTAAAAATTATTTATTTAGTGTGTGTGCATGTGCATTCATGCATGCAAGTACATGTATGCCATGGCACACATGTAGAGGTCAGAGGAAAACTCTGAGGACTTGGTTCTGTTCTGACACCTTGTGAGATCTGAGGATTAAACTCAAATCTTTAGGCTTATGTAAAAGTGCCTATACCTATCTAGCTATCTCCCAGGCCTGCCATTACCCAAAAGCAGAAAAGAGAACATCAATAACATCAGCTTGTTAACTCTCCCTTAGAGAAGGAGAGAATAGAAAAGGTCATTAGACCCTCTCCTGGGATTCCAGCCACTTTCTCCTGCACATTTCCCATGAGCATGTAATATTTTCCCTAATGCATGTGTCTTTGGGAGGTGGGAAATGGTGTATCGACTATGAATGTTTAACTGAAGCAGGAGAGGGCTCCACCTATGTAGCTTTAGGGAAGTTGTTATCTAAGCTAGGGTGAGACTTTTCCAGTGATGTGATTGTTAGGGGTCACTCGTGCTTTTCCGTAAATCTAGTAAACTCATTTTTTTGGGGGGGATGTTCTATTTTTGGTTTTTTTGTTTTGTTTTGTTTTTCAAGACAGGGTTTCTCTGTGTAACTTTGGCGCCTTTCCTGGAACTGGCTCTGTAGACCAGGCTGGCCTCAAACTCATAGAGATCCACTTTCCTCTGCCTCCTGAGTGCTGGGATTAAAGGCGTGAGCCATCACTGCCTGGCCAGTAAACTCATTTATTCACCAAGCTATATATGGGTGGAACTACTCTTTTTGATGCCAGTTATGCAAGGAGTTAGAAATGAGGCAACTGAGTACTAGTAAAGCTATGTGTCTTAGGCACCATGTCTCCTGACAGAACGCCCTCTTGTGGTTAGACATCCTTGAAACTGCAGGTAGGCTGCTCCTACTACTTTATCAGAAACTAAGGAGCCAGGGCATTCTCCCATACATATATACTAACAAAGAGCCTACATCCTCAAGAGACCTGAAATCAACATTTGCATTATGGTTGACACCCTTGCTTTTGTGAGCTTTTTAAGAGGATTATGTGAATAATATCCTTTTAAAAAGGAGATCTGGTGTACCATGATTTCAGAAAAAAAGAATTGCCTTATTCCATGAATATGCCACCCACCTCATAAATATTCCTTAAAATCCCTTAAAATTTCACAATGAAGAACCATGGGCTGCTCTGTGCTTTGTGAAGTCCACTCAATTTACCTTTGGAATGTTTGCTTTGCTTAATTTTGCTATGTAACCTTTTGCTTCATCTGCCTGTCTCTTGACTGAATTCTTTCTTTCAATAAGACAATACTGAAGAGATCCCTAACACTTTGATTTTTCCTTGGTACTCTATCTGGGGTAAGTAGAGATGGTTTGTTCTCATCTTCTCAGAAAAAGTTAAATATTGAATACCATGATTCAAAAGTACTCTTCACAAATAATTAGCAATTAAGAATACAACATCTGACAGTTAATCTTGACTGTCAACTTGACTGGACTGAAAACTTGTTAGCAAAGTAGTGAAGCACAGTTCTGGGCATGTCTAGAAGGATGTTTCCAGAGACAATTAGATCTTGGAGCTCTGACCTAATTAATGGTTTTATCCATTTGTGGTTTCAGAATTTGAAAAACTATTGGGAGGTGGTAGAACTGTGGAAAGTGAGCCTGGTTGGAGGACTAAGACACTAGGCATGATCCAAAGAGCTGCATCTTGCCCTTCCTATTGCTGCTTTGCTCTATGTCCTTGTTGTGATGACTGGAAAAGATCTGCACTACCATGCCATACCCACTATTGGAGAATGCAGCCTATGAAACCATGATTAATAAAAATCTTCCTTCTCTAATGTTGACTATGTCAAGTGTCTCATTACAGAGAGGTAAAAGTAACATGTAAGGAATGTCAATAACCTTCTGAGACATCTTTCAGTATAATCTACTGCTTTCAATCTGACAAATAAATTACTATGGAAAATAGATATGTACCATAAACGATTTAACATTTCAACTTTCACTTTTTTTTGCAGTGCTGGGGATATTAACTCTGGGCCTTGTTCATCCTAGGCACTGTATCAACAAGCTACACAGACCCACATTTTGACTATTTTTAAGTGTGTGGCAATGTGGAATTTAATACATTCATACTTCTGTGCAGCTACCACCAAGCATTCATTTCGAGAACCCCATCTTCCTCAGACAGACCAATAAACATTAAAATTATAACCTACTCCTACAGAAGCCATTTAAAGCAGTGGTTTTTAAGCTGTGGGTTACAGCCCTTGGAGGTGAATGACACTTTCACAGGGCAAGTTGCATAAGACCATTAAAAAACACAGATATTTACACTGTGATTCATAACAGTAGCAAAATTACAGTTATGAAGTAGCAATGAAAATAATTTTATGGTTGGGGGTCACCACAACACAAGGAACTATATTATAAGGGTCACAGCATTAGGAAGGTTGAGAATCACTGTTTAAAGGATAACTTCTATTTATTATTATTATGTTTCATGTGGTCCTGGGGATCAAACATAGGACCTCTTACACGTTAGGCATGCACTCTGTCACTGAGTTACATCCCTAGTCCTAAATCACTGATTTTGTTTCTGGTGTTACTGTTGTTGAGACAGAGTCTTTCTGTATAGTCTAGCTTGGCCTAAAACTTGTGGTCCTCCTGATTCAACCTCAATGCTAGGATCATGGGTGCACCCTCCACCCATTACATGTGTATGTGGTGTGCATGTATGTATGTATGTATGTATGTATGTATGTATACAGATCTCAGCATGTGTGTGAAGGCCAGAGGTTGACATGAGTGTCATCCTTGATTGCTCTCCACCTTCTATACTGAGGCAGGGTCTCTCATTTGAACCCAGACCATGGTAAATTGGCTATTCTAGCTAGTTGGCTTCTCTGTGGGCTCTCTTCTCTGTCTCATAAGAACTGGAATCACAGGCAGGCTGTCACACCCACTATATATTCATGTAAGTTCTGGGGATCTGAAGTCTAGCCCTCCTGCTTCTAAAGAGAGCATTTTGCCGACAGAGCCTTCTCCCTAGTACTAAAACATTGATTTTCAAAGACTAAAAATACAATGTGGAGCTGGATATTGTGGTTCATGCCTGTCCAGCATGGAGGTGGCTGAGATAGGACTGTAAGAGATTTAATTAAGACCAGCCTGGGATACATATGGAATACCAGGCCAGACAAGGCTACACAGCAAGACTCTGTCTCAAAAACTAAACTAAGCATACCACATACACACATATGTACACCACATACATAGGAATCCTCCCCATACACTTTTTTGTTTGAATTTTTTGTTTAATTGAAAGGTGGATTGGGATGCAGATTAGGGGAAGAGTGCTTACCTATGGTGATTTAGGCTCTAGCTTTCATCCCAGGAACAGGAGAAAAATGGCCAAATTAATATTTACTATCTTTAAAAATTTAAGCCTGCCTGGGTGTGTTGTTGCAGTTACATAATCCCAGCACTTAGAAGGCTGAATCAGGGAGACAACAAGTTAGAGCTCAGCCTGAACTACACAGCAAGTTGTAGGTCAGCCTGGGCTACATAACATGACTGTGTCCAAAAATAAATAAATAAAATATAATACAACTGTTCAGGCTCTGCGATTCACTCAGACCCAAAGCAGTTGCCTCTAGTGACACAGTATTCCAGCCCCTGGTGCCTTTCAGAACAAATAGGTAGAGTGCAATATAGACAAAGGTCGCTGAGATCATTTTTTAAATTGATTTTGGGGGGTGGCATTTCTGAGACAGAGACTTGCTATGTAGCTCTGGCTGGTATCTGCTGGCTGTGCATCCCAGACTGACCTTGAACTTGTATTAATTTTCTTCCCTCTTCCTCCTGAATGCTAGGATTACAGGTATGTGCTACCACACCTGGATTTTAAAGATATTTTGGTAAACTTTTGTAGGGTAGGGTGCTAGAGAATGAATCTAGGGCCTCATACATGCTAGGTAAGCATTCTGCCAATGAGCTATGTCCTTGGCCAAGGCATGCACTTCTAAATGCATTGTACCATGAAATAACAAGACCTAACTGTAAAGAAGGCAGTTCCCTGTATGTACATTATATCCTAAATTAAAATGCTTCAAATTCTATGACTTCTGTTTTATGAGGAAAAACTGAAAATGCTGGTATTTTAAAAAATATAGACATGTGGCTAGAATAAAATACATAGTACTCTAATTCAAAGTCTATAAGACACTAAACCCCCATCTTCCTATTTAATTCCCAGACCCCAAAAGGTTACCACTTTCTACACTGAAAGGATTTTTTTAAAATATATAAACAGGTCAGTATACTCCCTCCCTAACATTTCTAACATAATTAAGATCAATCTGTGCTATCTGTCAAATCACCAGGTTGGGAGCAATAGAGAACACTGTCCTTGCAGTGACTGTCATGGGTGCTACATAACATGACCCTGAGTTAATTCCCAACATTTCCTTGTTCCCAAAGCGAAGCTGAAATCTTCCCTTCTGCTGCTTCTCCCAAAGACCACCAAGTTCCCATCAAGGGCATCTGTACCTGTTTCACTTTTCCCTCACACAGTACACATTTCTAGGTCTCGAGCCTGGCATCACTCTGGGTTTCTGCAATCACAGGCATTTGTCTCTTTCTATCCATTCACCCTATTTCAACTGTCTAATACCTGATGTAGTATAGCAAGGGTTGGCAAACTTTTCCTATTAGGGGCTAATGAGTAGATATTTTGCTCCTTGTAGGCTACATGGTCAGTGACAGTCAATATGTAAACAAATGGATGTGGCTATGTTTCAATAAAACTTATTTCCAAAAGCAGGTAGAGGGTCAGGTTTACCAAACCTATGATAAACATGGTTTTTTTTTGTTCTTGTTGTTGATTTTTGGGGTTGTGGCCATACATAATTCCAATGATAACACAATGTCCCTTACAGAGGGCTCCTTTCTCTAGTCTGCCTACAGTTGGATCCTTAAGGACTTTGTAGAAAGGTTGGAACATAATTAAACATGAAGGGCTTATTCATGCTGAACCATGTCTTGCATGAAAAGCAAGCACAAACGACCTCAGGAGTGTTATGCAAGGTCTCTGCTGGGGTGATAAATGAGTGATCCTACTACCTTTCACTGTCCCAGCATACAATTCTGAGGGAAGGGTTGTTTGTTTTTATTTTATTTTTTTGAGGAAGGATCTCACTGTGAAGCTCAGGCTGGCCTTGAACTTACTGTGCAGCACAGACTGATTCAAACTTGCCACCCTCTTGCCCAAGCCTTCTTAGTGCTGGGATTGCAGGCTTATATCACCATGGTAGGGAATTTGGTTTGCATAAAGGAAGGTCTTGCTATTTCTCCCAGGCTAGTTCAGAACTCCTGGCCTTAAATGATTCTCTTGCCTCAGCCTCTTAGTAGTTGTGAGCTGGAACTATTGTGTTGAGGGCAGATTTGTGCTTCTCTTTACCTTCTTAACTGACAGGTCATGGTCCAAGTCACCTCCTGAATACTCCTCAGGCTCCGGTAGGTCCTTCATCTTGATAAGCAGTTCTGCCTTGGGGGCTGATGTACTGTAATAAGTAGAATTGGTGGCCAAGGACACAACCCCTGGCACACCTGGGTCCTGTTTCCTGGGTGAAGAGGCAAAATTTCAATCAGCTGTGGCACACACACACTCTTTGAACCCAGTACCTAGGTTGTGACAAATGACACTGACAGAAGGACAAGAGCCAGGGAGATGAGAAAATAAGGTTAAACCCAAAATATTAAAACACTAACAACAACAAAACAAAATAAAAACTCTTTCCCACTAAGGGCTCACAGACTATTATTCATTGCTGCCATTGTTTTTCAGTAGTAGGTTGGGAATTGTGGGCCTTGCTATGCTAGGCAAGTGCTTTCATACCCAGTTGCATCCTCAGCCCAGGACCATAGGGTTTTAATTTTTAAAAGTGTGTGTGCATGCCCTGTTCAATCTTGAACAGAACCACTGGGCTCCATATACTAGATACCAACTGCACGCCCCCAGATGTAGCAAACAAATGTCTTTAGACACTGTCACATGTTCATACGTCTCCCATAGAAGCAAAATTGCTTTTCCCATCCCATCAGTGATTCAGATTAATCCAAGTCCTTACACATGCTAGGTAAGTACTTTACCTCTGAGATGCATCCTTGGCCCCTAGGTAACTGAAATTTAAACAAACAAATAAACAAACAAACAAATATATCTAATGAAAGAAAATGCTGTTCAATATAACATTCTTAGACTAGAGGCAGGCTTTGTAATGTGACTCAAAAGTAGGTAAAAGGCAGGTAGACAAAAGATACACAAATTAAATACATGTAAAGGTTACATGATAGCTATAGGATACATATGCAATACCAGCTTTCAGGAATCTAAGGCAGGAAGATTTTGAGTTCAAAGCCAGTACAGGTAACTTGTCTCAAAACAAAACAAAATGGGTAAGGCTTATAGCTTAGTGATGACAAACTTGCCTAATATATATGAGGACCTGGATTCTAGTTCAGCATTATCAAGAAGTGGGTAGGAGGGAGATAGGTAGGTGTGGTGGCTTATTCCTATAACCCTAACATTTGGGAAGCTGAGGTGGAAAGATCAAGTTCAACGGAGTCCAAGCTTCATAGAGAGCCCCTACTTCAAAAACAAGTAGGTGGGTGGACAGGCATGTGATATGCATATTGAATACAGAGATCAGATGATGGACACAACACAGGTGAGTGGGTGGACAGTTAGCCTCATATCAACAGAGGGTTTCTCAGGGCCAGCACTGAGAGTATCTGGGGGCTGTCTCATACACTATAAGATCTTTAGTAGTATCTACTGCCTTTCCACTAGATGTCAGGAGTGCTCCATTCTCCACTGTAACAGAGAAAACTACCAAATGACATTCCTAAAGGTCCCTGGAGAGGATGGATATGTGGGTACTGCCATAATCATGCCAGTTGTAAGCTAAGGACATTAGCAGCTGCAGTGGGCATCATCTTGCCTCTGCTAAGTCCTATACAATCAAATCCAGGTATGATAATTTAAAAACTTACCAAAAAGTGCGAAGTACTGGGGACCCCAAGGAAAACCATCACCTCCCCGCAGAAGCAATCATGAATATCAATATACCTCTAAGTCCCTTCTTTCACTTCTAAGCCTATGAGGTAGGGACTGAGGAACAAGCAACCACCCCATGGTATGTGCTATCTACTCACTTGTCCTCTGTGACTCTGGGTGAGGGGACTTTGGGAAGCAGCTTCCTCCGCTGCTGAGCTTCCTCCAGAAGGTATTCATCTTTGGGGAAAATTCCCTCCATCAGATCCATGGTGGTTTTGATTTTCACGCTGGGGTCTAGGATGTCAGCCAATGACTTGTCCTTTCCCACAATCTCCCTGGCTAATTCTTCAGACTTCAAGTCATCCACAGTCTTCTCCTTGGCCTTCCCATAGTTGAGGGAGGGAGGGGAGGAACAGCTATCTCTGACAGGAGGAGCAGGGGTGCTGGGAGGCCGGGGCTCTGGAGGGCGGGCTCTATAAGGGGCTTCTACCTCCTGCCGTGTGTACACACAGAAGCGGGAGTAGCACTGCTCCGATGTACTCAATGTCTTGATCTGGTCCCTCTCCAGCCCACTGGGCAGTGCGGGCAGCTCGGTTGGGCATGCGAGACTCTGGCGGCTCTCCTTCTCGGGCTGGCTTTCTGAGTGCACAATTTTTATGGGCACCATCTTCACAGTGGTGTTGTTGTCCATCACCCTCTCGATTCTGCAAAGACAAGGGCTGCCCTCTGAAATCTTGACATGTACAGATTCCCACCCACGATTCACACAGGAATCCCAACACAAAGACCCACTGTCAACCAGTGAAATAGAAAGACAAGGCAGAGGTTGGAAATTGTCCTCATCTGACCCCTCACATGGTCTCTGGATGCCTAGCAGTCCAACTCAAACTCTGCCACACACCTATAGGCACTGGAAGGGGAGAGAGGTCCTGAATGACATGAGACCTGTTTAATATTCATTTTTGCTTTCTTATGAAATTGGGCATTGAATCCAGGGACTTAGGTTAAAAGACAAGTGCTCTATCACATGAGCTATGGCTATACTCCTTCATTTCGTGTATTTATTCTGAGGGCAATGCAAAAAATGCATCAAGCCCCATTTGTTAAATCTCCCTTTGTAGGAAAAATCATCAGTGGACAGAATTACCACAAGTCTAAAAGTAGGTTGTTGCATACCAGCAGGTGCCTGGGTGGCCCTCCATGTCCCCAGAAGACTTCTATCAGGAGTTGCTGTGTTTGGAATTGTTGCTGAGTACCTCCACCCATGGGTCCCTCTCAGGAGCTTTGTCATGTGCACTGCATCCCATGTTCCATGTGTCTCCCACATATTGACACCTGAAGCCACCCTTACAAAGACATGCCACTGTGACGGATACCCTGCTGTACATACACAGGGAATTCACTTGTTCTGCTTTAGTGTCAGTTATTTACCAAGGGCAAATATTTTTTAAAAACCACAAGTTTCTAGCTAGGCATAGTAACTCATGCCTGTAATCCTAGCATTAGGGAGGCTGAGGCAGGAGGACTGCTGAGTTTGTGGCTAGCCTGTGATAAACAGCAAATAGATTCTCAAAAAAGCAAAAAAGAAAACTAGCATTCACTGGGCCAAAAAGCCACTTCTTAGATTCACACAGGTCTTGAGCCCCAATGTAAGATGCTCTGTTTCGCTACGAAGCCCACTGTGTTCACTATAGTTCTAATGACTTGAGAAGCTATAGGCCCCCTAAGCTGACTGGCATATGAAAATGTTATACAGTTTGTCTATCACACAGGTCACCTTATTGCTTTTCCTACTATTATAAGAATGTTTATGTGGACTTAAATTCCTAGGTTGATTTTTTTTTGAGACAGGGTCTCACTGTGTAGATCAGGCTGGCCTCAAACAAACAGAGATCTGTCTCTGCCTACTGAGGGCTGAGATTAAAGGTGTGTGCTACAATGTATGGCTTCCTAGGTTGAAATTTAATACCCTAGGTGTGGTCTTAGAAGATAGGGCCTGAGAGAAGTGGTATGTTGAAAATGGAGCCTCATGGATGGTATTAGTGTCTTTATAAAAGAACATTAGAGAGCTTCCTGTCTCCTCTATATGTCAAGACATAGCAAGAAGGTGCCATTTATGAAACAGGTTTCTGAATCTGCCACACTTTGACTTTGGTCTTCCAGTCTCCAGAAACATGAGCAAGCCATGTCTGTTGTTGCCAAGCCACTCAGCCCATGGGATTCTATTAAAGCAGAAACTACCAGACTAGGACACCTTCTCTCCAGATCCCTAACAATGCTACAAATTGATACATGCTTAAATGATACCATTTAAGACATAAAACACAGCTGAGGTACACATAAAGCTGTGGATTCAATACCATCACTGGAGACTGTGCTAGTTTTTTTTCTTGTTGTTAATGTCATACAGGCTAACATCCTTTGGGAAGAGAGAAGTGCAATTGGAAAATGCCTCCATCAAATTGGCCTATAGGCAAGTCTGTGGGGGCATTTTCTTGATTAATATGTGATGTGGGAGGGCCCAACCTACTGTGGCAGGTGGTCCTGGGTCGTATAAGAAAGCAGGCTGACAAAACTGTACAATAGAAAAAAGAAAGCATCTTCAACAAATGGTGCTGGCATAACTGGATGTGAACATGTAGAAGATTGCAAATAGATCTATATCTGTCACCATGCACAAAACTCAAGTCCAAGTAGATCAAAGACCTCAACATTAATCTAGTTACACTGAACCTGATAAAAGACAAAGTGGGAAGTAGTCTTGAACGCATTGGCACAGGAGACCACTTCCTAAATATAACACCACTAGCACAGACACTGAGAGCAACAATTAATAAATGGGACTTCCTGAAACTGAGAAGCTTTTGTAAGGCAAAGGACACAGTAAATAAAATAAAACAGCCTACAGAATGGGAAAAGATCTTCACCAACCCCACATCTGACAGAGGGTTGATCTCCAAAATATATAAAGAATTCAAGAAACTAGATATCAAAATACTGAACAATCCAATTAAAAAATGGGCAACAGAGCTAAACACAGAATTCTCAACAGAAGACTCTCAAATGGCCAAAAGACATTTAAGGAATTGCTCAACATCTTTAGTCATCAGGGAAATGCAAATCAAAATGACTCTGAGATACCATCTTACACCTGTCAGAATGGCTATGATCAAAAACACTGATGACAGCTTATGTTGGAGAGGATGCAGAACAAGGGGAACACTCCTCCACTGTTGGTGGGAGTGCAAACTTATACAGCCACTTTGGAAATCAGTATGGTGGTTTCTCAGAAAATTGGGAATCAATCTACCTCAAGACCAGCTATACCACTCTTGGGCATATACCCAAGGAATGCTCAATCATACCACAAGGACACATGCTCAACTATGTTCATAGCAGCATTATTTGTAATAGCCAGAACCTGGAAACAACCTAGATGCCCCTCAACTGAAGAATGGATTAAGAAAATGTGGCACATATACACAACGGAGTACTACTGAGCAGAGAAAAACAATGACATCATGAAATTTGCAGGCAAATGGATGGAACTAGAAAATATCATCCAGAGTGAGGTAACCCAGACCCAGAAAGACAAACATGGTATGTACTCATTCATAAGTGGATACTAGATGTAAAGCAAAGGATAAGCAGACCACAATCCACAGCTCCAGAGAAGTTAGGTAACAAGGAGGACCCTAAGAGGGACACATGGATCACCTTGGGAAGGGGAAATAGATTAATATCTCCATGAGTAAACTGGGGGCAATAGAGGGTAGGGGATGGAAAATGAGAACATAAGGGATCGGGATGGTCAAACTGGAACAGGGACGGAGTGGAGAGCAATGAAAGAGATATCTTATAGAGGGAGACATCATGGGGATAGGGAGAAACCTGGTGCTAGGGAAGTTCCCAGGAATCCACAAGCATGACCCTACCTAAAACTATTAGCAATAGTGAAGAGGGTGCCTGAACTGGCCTACTCCAGTAATCAGATTGGTGAATACCCTAACTGTCATCATAGAGACTTCATCCAGAGATTGATGGAAGCAGATGTAGAGATCCACAGCCAAGGACTGGGCCAAGCTCCAGGAGTCCAGTCAGAGAGAGAGAAGAGAGAGTCTGTGAGCAAGAGGCATCAAGATCATGATGGAGAAAGGTACAGAGACAACCAAACCAAACTAGTAGGAACTCATGCACTTTAGACCAACAGCTGTGGAACCTCCATGGGACTGAACTAGACCCTCTGCATAAGCAAAACAGTTGTGTAACTTGGTCTGTTTGAGGGGGTGCCCTGGCAGTGGGATCAGGATTCGTCCCTGGTGCATGAGTGGGCTTTTTGGAGCCCAGTGACTGTGGTGGGACACCCCGCACAGCCTTGGTACAGAGGTAGATTGATTCCCACAACACTGGGCAAGGGGAGGGGCTTGGACCTGCCTCAACTGAATGTACCAGGCTTTGCTGACTCCCCATGGGAGAACTTACCTTCTTGTAGGAGGGAATGGGGGGTGGGTTAGGGGAGAAGGCTCGAAGGCAGGAGGAGGGAGGAAAGGGGGAATCTGTGGTTGGTATGTAAAATGAATAGAAGATTTCTTAATAATAAAAAAAAGGAAAAAAAACAGGCTGAGCAAGCCATGGGGAACAAGCCAGTAGACAGTGTTTCTCCAAGGTCTCTGCTTCAGTTCCTGCTCTGATTTTCTTTAATGGTGGCTTGTTAGCTGTGAGGTGAAAGAGATCCTTTCCTCCCCAAGTTGCTTTTGGTCAAGGTCCTTATCACAGTGGTAGAAACCTAACTAGGACAGAGATGTAATTACATCAATGATGTCCTTTCTAAAACAATTTTTTTTATTATTTGAGAATTCCATACATGCTCATGTTTTCATCAAATCCACCCCACATTCCGTCACTATTCCTTCCAACTTTATGTTGCTTTTTGTTTTGCTTTGTCTTTTAAAACCTCTGAGTCTACTTAGTGTTGTTATGTATGCACTTAGTATGTGCATGGGTGTAGGACTGTCTATTGGAGCATGGGTAGCCTTCCAGGGGCCACATCTTGAAAGAAAAACTGACTCCCCTTCTCCCAGAAGCCATTGATTGCCAACAGTAGGGGGTGGGACTTTGTGACAATCTCCTCTATCTATGTTGGGATTTGTCTGGCTTAATCTTGTGTACGCAGTCAAAGCCACTGTGAGCTCCTATGTGCAGCTACCTGTGCTGTTTGGAAAAGTTTCATTGTAGTCATTCACTACCTCTGCCTCTTACAAGCTTTCCAGCCACTCTTCCACAATGATCTCTGAACTTTGGGAGAAGGTTTGATATTATGCTCCATTTAGGGTTGAAAACTTAGAAGTTTCATATTCTCTGCAAGAGTTATGGATCTGGGGTTTTTTTTTGTTTGTTTGTTTGTTTTTGGTTTTTTGAGACAGGGTTTCCCTGTGTAGCTTTGGAGCCTGTCCTGGAACTCTCTCTGTAGACCAGGCTGGCTTCAAACTCACAGAGATCCGCCTGTCTCTGCCTCCTGAGTGTTGGGATTAAAGGCGAGCGCCACCACTGCCCAGCTTGTATCTCTATGTTAGTTGCCTTCTATTGCAAAAAAGTTTATCTGATGAGGGCTAAGATGTACCAACCTATGGGTATAAAGACAAGTACTTAAGGGAGGGTTTGATGCCATGTCCACTTAGCAGAATGATAGTTGGTTCTCTCCTAGGGTCTAAGACCTACCCAGCTATGAGTTCTTGGCACTGTTAACAGTAGCAGATGTAAGTTCCGTTTTGTGGAGCAGGTCTTAAATCCAATCAGAAAATAGTTGGTTACTCCTATAACATTCCTGTTACTATTGAACCAGTAGATCTTTCCAGGCAATTCATCATTATAATTCCCCGAGTTCACAGCTGGGTAAGATTGTTGATTATTGTTGATTAGTTTATTCCCTAGTATTGTCAGTAACATCTTCTAGCACTATGAAAGCTAGCCAGTGGGAATGAAGCTTTTAGGTCATCACCAGCTTGTTTTCATGTTTTATGATTCAAGTATGTGGTATCTTCAGCAATAGGATCTTACCATGAAGTTCTGGAAGGTAACCAAGAGCAACGGTAATAATCTATAACGGTTGGGGTCTATGAGACCTTACTGACCAATAACTTGAAAAGAGGTAGCCCACGACACCGGGTTTTTTATCTGAGTTATTCAGAAGTTTAAGGGTAGTAGGTTGAGGAACAAAGGATATAGCTCGGTTGATAGAGTCTTTGGCTATCTTAGCACTTTAGAGATTAGAGGGAATAGGATGAGGAGTTCAAAGACAGTTTAGGTTACATAGACAGTCTAGGCTATACAGTGAGTTCAATACCAACCCAGGTTACACATCAAGAT
>LZPO01034958.1:15323-27814 GCA_001675575.1 Neotoma lepida
ATATTGGACATTACTCAACTATACCTAAAGATCTTATACTTAGGTTAAATTTGATTTTGATCACTGTCAAAACATGCTTAGTCTGCCAGGGAGTAAGAAAAATGGAAATGAATTCAACACAAAGGGGATCAGGATGTCACTAAATTACAACTGGTCATTTGAGCTGTGGCTCATTCTCCATGTAATTTTCCATGATCAAATTTTACCCCAGTGTTTGAAGCTGCAGCAAGGCTCTAGCAACAAACACTGAAGGGATGATGGAATGAATACACAGCATGCTGTCATAGGACAATACCTTGCTGAGTTGTCTTCATGGATAAGCAGGGGAGGCTTGTCTGTCAGCTTCTGTGGGGCAAACTGGGGTGAAGGAGAGCGAGAGGTTTCCATGGCTGATGTCTGTAGGTGTTGACACTTGGAAGAGAGCTGGGCTTCTGGTTGAGGGAAAGTTGTATCCTCATTCACATGCTGTCTGTCTTGTGGCTGGGCACTGCTGAGCACAGAGGGGCTTTGAGAGAAGGACAGGTGAATCACACAGACATCCAGGGACTCAGTAAATGGTGTTAGTAAGGACTTGTTGGGACAGCTAGGTAAGAGTCTGTAGGTGTACTTTCTAGGCTCCAGTACTTCCTGGGCTCGAGATTAGGCAGTGAAGGCCTCTGAGGTGGGGTTGCCTTCTTAGGGTGCAGCGCTGTGCCTACTGGCCACAAAGTGTGCTCCTGAACAGGTAGGGGTGAAGGGGGACCCTGGATTTGGGGTCCCAAGTCTGACAGTGTGCTCTCCTCTCAGTATGTATATTTTCAAGGTAGAGTCCTGACTTGGTCCAGGCCCTCCTGTGGAGGCTCTGGGTCTTCCTGGGAGCGGGACAATTCAAGCAATGTGGTATTGGCCTATGGGTTCTGATTCAGTAGGTATTGCAATGTTCTCAAACTGACTTACTAATAATGAGCATCTGCTTGTCTAGAAGAAGATGTAATAAAAACTAGGCAAGAATTCTGAATAGGATTCTTAGTCTCTCTTAGATCACTTTAAGGACTACAAATTTTCTAACACCTGTGCCTACCGCTACTTGTGATGTGGTAACAATCTATAACACATGCTATATATGTTAGGCTATATGTGGAACATGTTCTATATGGAACATGAGACACTAATGACACATACATGTAGATCTGGCATAGACACACATGTATATACTAACTACATTTCTTTAATTAAAAGAAATACACCCTCACAAAAAAAGAAAACGTATCATGTTTTTGTGAAAATAGTCAGATCCAAATATGTTTGGGACTATTTAATTCAAGTTGTAATATTTTTACACAGCATATGGAAAATGCTTATGTATACAGGGATAGACCTTTCTAAGATGGGCCAAGAATCAATTCAGTCATAAAAACCTTTAAAATAAGACATGACAAATGAGAAAAACAAGAACTGCTTATTTTGGAAGCACTTATGACTTACAGTTTCCCCTTACACTATCATTTCACATGAACACACACACATATATGCATAGGCATGCCCATGACATACATATAGAAGCTGGCCTGGATATATGATTACTCATGTCAAAAGCCTATGGGCTGACTAGCATATTTGCAACAATTCAGTGTGCAGTACCTCTGCCAACATACTACACCAAACCAATCCCAAGGAGAAAACAAACCTCTGATTTAAGGAAAAGAGCAATTCTCGGTCTAAAATTGACTTTTGAGCTGGGCATGGTGTTTCATGTAATCCCAATATTTGGGAGACCAAAGTAGGAGGACTGCATCTAGTTAAAAATCAGACTGGGCTACAAAGTGAGTTGTCTCAAAAACAATCAGTTGACTTTTGAGGGATACAGTATGTAGCTCAGTGGTAGGGCACTTGCCTTATATGTGCAAGGCTCTAAGTTTGATCAATAGGTTGGCGGAGGTACACTACCAAGAAAACTTTGCTACTGACCCAAAGAAGGACAGTATGCATAAGTAGCAATGAGATGATATAACCTAGTTACTGACAAGAGGAATGCAGATCCATCCCTGTTTCATATCCAGAGTACTTAAGATGCCTCTTGTTACAACCTGGACATGATGCATAATCTTGTTTCTACAGGTGGGGTCTGCAGGACTATTCTACCAGTATGCTGCCTTGTGGATGCTAACCCTGCTGTGTTCTGAGGAGAAGAGAGGTCCCTTCCTGGGTTAACAGATACTCCAGAGCAGAGCAGAGCCCACAGCCAATGTCCCCCTGATGCCCTACATTCCCGAAAACAGAGAGAGCTAAACAACACTAGCACTGAGCTAGAAACTGACATCCTAATGACACAGCAGCAGTAAAGACTCATTAAAGGATATTATTTCCCCTTGCAGAGAGGATGAAATCTCTGGCCTGTGTAGAGATTTAATATTCCTGAGCTGGCTACTGACCCAGCTAAGGGACTCAAGAGAGTGGGTTCATCTTTAAACCATGCTAAGAACAATAGAAGGAATAGCCTTTTACTTAGACAATGTACTTTTCCTTCCCTGAATTCCTGCTCCCTAGTGTAGTCCATACAAGCTGCTATGATGTTCTGTAGGGTTTGTTTACCTTAGAAGAGTGTAACCTTTCCTTTTGTTGTTGTTTGTTGTTTCTTTTTCAATGCTGGCCAGAGCCTAAGTATACGTTCTCTAGTACTTGGGCTTTTTCATTCTTCCCAGGCAGACACTCTACCAACTAATCTACATCCCATGCCCATTTTCACTTTCTATAAAACTTCCCTCCACACCATGTGGCTGTACTCCATACTGGCTTAACTCAATCAGCATGGTTCTTTTTCCTTCTCTCCTCCATTCTCCCCTTCTGTGCAGCTACTTAGGTTTACAGTCTGCCTGCCCTGAGGTTCTTCTTTTAAACTCTAATGAAATTGTCCTCAAGCTTCTGTTTGAGGCCATTCTTAAATTCTATATTCATGAGGGGACCCCAATTTCCCTGGTATCACACCAAGAAAACAAAACTTAGGTCCTCATGAACTGCTTTCCCTAATATTAACTTCCTGAAATGTAGTAGCCATGTGCCCAGCCAAAAGATCCTGGTATTAGTATTATTTGATAAACAGCCACTGTATTATATAACCAGAATCAAATGATCTGCAATTTATTGCTAAAATCTAAGTATTGTTAGTTACTCACATGCACACTGGTTAAAAACAAAGCATATTTGCAAAATGACACTGGCTGGGAGAGTTGAAAGCATGGTTTTACACATGTTAAGCAAGCACTGTACTGCTGAACTATATGAGCAGTTTAGCAATCCCTGATTTCTAATTTCTGATCTTAGACTGAAGTGTCTGAGACTTACTCAGAAACTGAAGAGAACTCATACACCAGAGGCAGTTTCACTTGGAAAGAGGGGGTTGGTAAATAATGACTCAGGGCAAAAGATATGCTGAGAAAACATGCCGGGCTAGACGACTCCCTAGGTTCCTTCTTGGCTTCCTCTAGAAACACCCCATGTAGCATTTGAGGGCTCTGTATTTGGCAGAGTAGGGCATGGCAGAGCTCACTTATGCTAGCAGTTTAGAACATAATGATCCACCTAGAAGTTTATCTTCATTCACAATACAAATTGACATAGCAATTTAATGTACTTTCCCCCAACAATTCCCTTCTCTATTTTTCTTGGCCCTTTCCAACTCCAAGCTTGCAGAGTCAACACTCTAAAATCACCAACTGATTTTAACTGCCCTAGTTAATGAGAATCCAGTAAGTCAGGTCACAGACATAGATAATAAAAAAGGATAAAAATGTAATAATTTTGAGTTCTGTTGGGACCATATTCAAATCTGTGTTTTTAATGGTGTTCAAGAGATGTATAATATAGACAGAGGCTAGTGTGACATGTTTGTGCTATGTTTGAATGTAGGCATACATTTATAAATAGATGTAATATTGTATATGCTATGTATGCTATCTGTGCGGTTGTGTATGTAAATGTACATGTGTGCCAGTGGTGCATATATGTATATGCTATGTATCCGTACTGTGTTGTATGTTATATATGTAGATATATGGCTGTGTATGTGTGGCTATGTCATGTACATATATCCCTTGATTTATACTATTTTTCTAAGGCAGGGTCTCATACAGTACCTAACTGTTGATACAAAAACCACAATTCTTAAAGGGAATAAGAGATAGTTTATTCAGGGGCCATATTTGAATGACTATAGCCCAGGAACACAGGTTTAGGTTACTCCAAATTCCATGTTCCAATATGGAAGAAGATTCATAGTTTTACCAAACAAAGGAAGTCATACAAGGCAAGTTTAAAATACACTTGGTATGTACACAAGAGGTGGTTACAGAAAGATGGGGGGATTTCTCCTATAGGCCTGAGATGTTATCTGATGACATTCTTAGTTTTGGATGGTGGAAGCTAATGGTCCACTAAGTGAATATATTCCAAAGGTTTTTATCTATTAGCCACAAGATGTTCCAACACAGAGGTGGACAAGGAATGGTTATTCACAGGGCTAAAGCTAGTAGTCCAAGTGAAGCATTCCAACATCTTCATATTACTACAGTTTTAAACAGCCAATCAGCCTCTACAAACACAGCTTCTTTCCAGGAATTTTCATTGATACTAGGTTGGCCTCAAACTTACCATCCTTCTGCCTCAGCCTCCCAAGTGCTGATATTAGGCATGTACCACTTTATCTGCCTTTTGCAGGGGGTAACCAGGAATTGAACCCAGGGCTTTGTGGATGCTAGTATGTATCCTACCACAGAACTATATCCTTAGCCCTCTTTTTATTTTAAGACAGGGTCTCAGTAAGTTGTTCAACTTGTCCTTGAATTCATTCCATAGCCCAAGTAGGCCTTGAACTTGTGATCTATCAGCTTCAGCCTGTTGAGTAGCCAGGCTTGTCCCTTTTTCATTCATTTGAAATAAAACACAAGTGACAACAGGCCTATAATCCTGGCACTTATGGGGCAGAGATAGGAGGATCAGGAGATCAGGAGTTCAGGGTCATCCTTTGATTGCATAGTGAGTTCAAGTATAGCTTGGGCAATAGGGTGATCCTAAGAAAGGGAAGGCAGCAGGGAGGTAGGAGGGAGGAATGGATGTCCATAGAGACAAAAAAAATATAAGATAATAAAATGACTGAAGGATTTTGTTTCCTTGTGTCAGTATTATTCCTTGAGAATAATACTGGAGCAAGAAGTGAGCCATACAAAGGAAGGCTGCAAAGGCAACAGCATTCCAGAGTCCTAGCAACTGATATTCAGGCTGAGGTTCATTCTCATCTAAAACATACCAATAACTAGTTACCAAAGAATGTATCGGTTCTAAGGTGGGAAGGGGGCTCTAAGCAGAGGTGCCAGAGACCTGCAATAGGTGCTACCAGGCATGCATTTCTCACTGGACACCCACCATACAACCAAGGTGGTAAAATGGTCTAGAACAGGATTACAGACTCAAACAGAATTCACCTGAAGAGGACAAGTGCATGGCCAGGGCCTATCATAATGCCATGTGGCAGAAACCAATTGTTGAGATTAAGCTGTGCCCTGCTCCAAGTTACTCTGTTATAAACATATATAAACAACGGTTTTTCAGGCTGTGTTTTATCTGAAGAGACTCCATCCTAAAAGCAGCTTTTGATTCAATTTGGAGGATGGAAGATGATTGTATCTTGGTCTACATAAACACCATCATTTGTCCAGTACCACTCACAAGACATACACTGATAAAAATGTATTTCTAGGACGAGAAATCATGGTCCTGACCAGCATCATGATGAACTGAGTAGGACAAGGAGACCCACATGCATGCCTAGGGCAGACTGCTCCAGGCTCTGAGGAGAATGCATGGTCCTGCCCCTGTCTCTTATACACATCTAGATGTGTATAAGAGACAGGGCACTATTATGGTTAGCAAATGTGTGGTGTGGTATGGGAGAGAGAGAGGGGCAGAATGGTTCATTTCCTGTGGACAGAGGCGTATCTGAAGAGGTGAAGGCCATGAGGAGAGGGCTGAGGTGGGTGGCTTGATTGCCACCCAGGGCCATGGTGATTGATGCCTGGGCCTGGGCTGCTGCTGTGGCCCATGTCGAGGTTCATGGCCCTTTTGCAGCCACAGTCTCTGTTGATGTCCATGGCTCCTGATATCACAGAAGGCTGAGAGGATAGGGCTGTACAGAGTTGGCTCCGCCTCTTAATGGCTGCAACACTAGGAAGGTCCTGCCCTTCACCAGTTGAAGCACTCAGGAGAAAGGGTCCTACACCTCACCTGGGCAGCACAATGGAACTGACCCTATTTGGGGGCATGGGTGAGCTGGCCCTGAGGGAGTGAGAATGGTAGAGCAGGTCATGCCCCTCTAGTCTACCATGTGGTGGCATGGGTGAGGGAAAGTTTCCCTGCTCCCTTGGCCCCTCGCCACCTGCAGCAGGCAGGGGAGCTGATGCAATCCCTCATCAGCTGCTGCACTCGAGAGAATGGATCCTCTGCCTTGCCTGGGCAGCACAGTAAAGTTGACCCTGCAGACAGGGGTGTGGGTTGAGCCAGCCCTGAGGGTGTGAGAATGGGATAGCCGTTACCACTTCCCTGTCTGCAGTGTAGTGGTAGAGGAAAAGGACAGATGCCCTCCCCCCTTGCTCCTACCATCTCCAGCTGGTGAGGGAGCTGACCCCTTTTCATGGGAGATCTGGCCCTGCCTCTCATCTGCCATATGGTGGCAAGGGTAGGGGATAGATGCCTCTCCCCTCGACACCTGTGGCAGGTGGGAGAGCTGCCACTGCCCTTTACCAGCTGCAGCACTCAGACAGCAGGTCCTGTACCTCCCCTAGGCAACGCGGTAGAGCTGGTCCTGCTGGTGTAGGTGTGGGAAAGCCAACCCTGAGGGTATGAAAGCAGGAGAACTGGTCCCACCCCTTGCTCATTGCTACAAGGAGTGAACTAGCCAGGGCAATACCAAAGAACTCATGCTGGTGAAGACAGGGGAGAGCTGGTGGGCTGACCAATTCTGCAATTACCCAAGCTCAGAACTAGGGTTGAGCTGTCCCACCCCAACATCCACCCCATCCACAGTCTGCTGGAGCATGTGAAGGGGCCAATCCTGCAGACTTAAAGCGGCAGGATATTCATGACACAGGACAACATCAGGATATTCAAGAGGAATTCCATTGAGGGCCCAGTATTTATAGTGTAGCAGAAATCAGAGGCCTTGAACCAGATCAATGACTCTGCGATGAACACTTGTAAGTAGATATTATGGATAAATGGGAAAACTGTGTGACTTACTGTGTCACACTATGGCTTCCATGACAAGATTTTTCTTTCTTTCTTTTTTCTTCTTACTTTTTCTTAAATTTTATTTTACTTTATTTTGGGGGGGAGGTTGTAAGGGCAGAGGGTGGATATGAAGGGATGGGGAGATAAATGGGATCAAGATGCATGATATAAAAGACACAGAAAATAAATAAAAAGAAAGTTTAAAACAAGAATGTATTTCTAAAAGTAAAATGGATGTCACCCTATAGATTTACCAAAGTAAACTGGGACTATAGGAACACATGGTCATATTAAAACCATATCAGAAAGGGACTGAGAGATGGCTGTGTGGTTAAGAGTGCTGCATACTGCTTTTCCAGGACCCAGGTTCTGTTCTCAGCACCAATGTATGGCAGCTCATAACTATCTGTAAGTACAGCTCTAGACAGACCCATTGCCTCTGAGCCCCTGTGGGCAATGCACTAATGTGCACATAATACACCCCACACACCCCTACACCACACACACATACTGACACACAATTAAAATATTTTAAAATCTTAAGAAAAAAAAAACAGTAACAACCCATTTTTCAAACCACATAGGAAAATCTGGTCCAAGAACTTATTGGACACACCAGATGGAGGCAAAATGGAGACACTCTCAGATGGACCTTAAAAGGACAACTAATGGCTCCTACTATCCTATCATCTGATTACCCAGTGCATCAGAGACTCAATAGGCAGAGAATTCTTGAGTGTCCTAGAAGCTTCATTGAGATTCAGTCCCTACTGTTGAAATGATCCACTTGATTTGCTGTCACTCTACTTGTTTGTCTGCCATCCATTTGTGTATCTTTTCTTCTGTCTTGACCTACTTCTATGGCCTTCACAGTCCCACTCCTCACTTTTGCAGCTCAGTTCCACCCTGAGGCTTGACTCAAGTCTGATTCTATAGCTTGACTCACAGCAAACCTTCAATAGTTCATTGTATCATACTCATTCCCACAGAGACTCTTTATGCTGATGAGACTACTTGGCAAATTCCTGCTAATAAAACATGATATACTTTGTGCATTTATTGTTTTCAATAAATGCTGGCATCGTAGAAAGGCACAAATGTGTCTCTTCTTGTGTAGCATGCTCACACCACCAATCGGGGAAAACAGACAAATACTCTAGAAATCCTATTAACCTCACTATTATTTAAATTGACATATCTGATCCTCCTCTGGAGACTGCCAATCCCAGAACTCAATGGGAAGTTTCTGCATATGAGGAATGGCTGTTTTATTTCCAAACTCCATCTGCTCACTATAGCAGCTGAGAAATCTGCATTCAATGCTTTCAATTTGTGTTTTCTGCTCCCTGCAGCCACATCAGGCACACCTGTCTCCTTACCACATGGGCCCTTCGACATGCCAGCCCTATTCCGATCTTCATGTCCACCCTAGCATGGGACTCTGAAGTGGTCTTACAGTTCACTTCTATTCAGCCTCTACTCCTCACCTAGCATGAAACACCTCAACAGGTGACCCATGAGCTATTTTCTCCAGTGCCTAAAAGGCAACCCATTATATATATAAATACCAGCTGGGCAGTGGTGGTGCATGGCTTTAGTCCCAGCACTCAGGAGGCAGGCAGGTGGATCTCTGAGTTTGAGGCCAGGCTGATCCACAGAGTGAGTTCCAGGACAGTCAGGACTACACAGAAAAACCATGTCTTGAAACAGCACCCCTCTCCCGAAATGGAAAAAATATGTAAATACCCTTGTTGCTGCCACTCACTTTCAGTCACTGTGAAGAATGTTACACGTGGAGGTGGCGGTATTTTTTCAAGATGCAAACAGCCGAGTCCTTGATGAAATAACCTGTGTATGGACATTCTAACTTAACTAAATTTTTTTTACTGCTCTATTATCACTAATTAATTCACTATTGTTTTGCTTATAGAGTTCATAGCTATCTTTATCAAGGATGATGGGGAAAATTTCCAAAACTTTTGGATTCATTAATGAACAAACACTACGGGGTCTTCCTTTCCCATCCATTCTTGGCTTTTGTTGTCAATGACTGGAACAGGACTCTAATTCATCATCAGTTTTTGCTCTATCAATGACATGGTGTCTAATGCCTTAGTAAAATATGAGTCCCATAATATGGTGTTTTGCTGGCAGACACTTCTAATCATGATCCATAGTATACCAGCTTTATGTCATCTAGCCAGTAAACATAGCCTTTCAGATACATGGTCATCACAGGTATGCATTGGTCACTTTTCTTGTCACTGTAATAAAATATCTGATAAAATGTGGGAAGAATGCTTTCTTTGGACTCCTGATTTCAAAGGGATTTCAGTCCATCATAGTTGGGGATGACGTGGTAAAGAAGTTCGATGGCAGTGGGAACATATGAGGGAGGCTTTTTCATATCTTAGTGGAACAAGTAAGCAGAGAAACCAGTGCAGAATAAGGGGCAGGAATACCCTTCAAAGGCTTACTCGTATTTCTACCAGCTAGGCTCTACAGCCATCCAAATTGTGCTATGAGTAGTGACTGAACATTTCAAAACATAAGGCTATGGAAGACATTTCAGATCAAACCATAAGTGGATAGTTGTAAGTACTCTGTGTCACAGAGATCCCATGGTATAATAGAGGATTTGTGTGGAGTTCCTCTGAGCCATGCATCTAAGACAGATGCAACAGCTGTCTGCAGATGAATGGAGCCATCCATGGTTCTCCATGACAAAATCACCACACATCTGCCTTCTAAGACACAATACAGTCCAGGCACAATACAAACAGCTCAGGCAGAACAGCCTAGACTTCTGAGTTAGGAAGGACATTTCCCCCAAGAGGCTAAGCCAGCCAGCCACTCAGTGATTACTAGGTATCAATGCCACCAATAAAACTCTGGGCTATGACAGAACAAACTTTCAACAGACAATAATACTGAATGTGGTGGTTTGATTGAGGATGGCCCCACAGGCTCATATATTTGAATACTTGTTTCCCAGTTGGTGGAACTGTTTGAGAACAATTAGGGGGTGTGGCCTTGTTAAAGGAGGTGTGTGACTGGGACAGGCTTTGAGGTTTCCCAAGACCTGTGTCATTCCCAGTGTGTTCTCTCTCTGCCTCCTACTTGCAGGTGAAGATGTGAGTTTTGAGATGTTCCTGTTGCCTCTGAAACCATAAGCCTAACCACTTTCTTTTATAAATTGCCTTGGTCATGCTATTTTGTTACAACAGAAAAGTAAGTAAGACACTAAGGTATTTCCTCCTTTCATTTAAGCATGATGTAAAATTCTAACATGCCTTACACAAGCTTATTATTCACAGTACACTGTCAAGAATAGCAACATGGGCTAGAGAGGTGGCTTGGTGGCTAAGGCAATTGCTGTGCAAGCGTGAGGACCAGTAATCCCATTGCTCCTATATTGAGGTGGGAGGCAGAGGCAGGAGAATCCAGAGAAGTTTGTATGCGAGTAGCCTGGTATATGCAACAGTAAAACAATGAGACCCTGTTTCAAACAAGGTAGAAGGTGAGTACCAGTATCTGAGGTTTTCTTCTGACCTTCACATGCATGATGTGGTATATATATATCCATTATAAACACACAGACACAGACACACAGACACACAGACACACACACACAGACACACACACACACACACACACACACACACACACACACACACACACACACACACACAAGCAATGAACAGCAGCAGTTTTACACTGTGGTCTGAGAATCATACTTGAGAGCTAGCTGCCCAATTTATTTGCAAAGTACCCAATTAGCTCAGAACAACCAGGGTGGAACCCAGGGTCCCTGCCTTGGAAACAGAGCTGTGTTTCCACAAAGGGGAAATGCCAACATCCCATAAGTCCTATGTTCTCTCTAGTTTCACATTCACAGTTTGAAAGTGGCATCCAAGAAGTATATCTCCACTGGCTGTGGGTATAAACAAAAGTGATTTGGGAAAGGGTAGAGTTATTCATCATCAATTACAGATAGCTAGTCTACCCTACAGCTTAGAGGCAGGTATCAGTCAGATCTGTATGAAGAAGTCAGGCAGCTAGGAGATAGGACACCCAAGACACTCCACATACAAGTCTCCCAGATGAGCCCCTGGTATTCTCCACCACCCTTCCCACACTCCTGATAATTCTTAGCAGTCATATTAATTTCTTGTTCAAGTAAAAGTGGAAGGCTCTTCCATCAACACAGCATCCTATAACTGTCAAATGAAGTGGGAAATGAGACAGTGGGATATGGCACCAGAGCCCCAAAGATGCAATCAGTTAACCAACTGACCAATTAACAAAAGCACAGACCCCATCAGAAACATTTACAGAGCATGAACATTTAAGAATAATGGTACCAGTTACATTCTTAGAAATGCCAATTAATCATCAGACTTTCCAGAACACAAGCAGCTGTAGAATAGGGACTGTCTGATTATCCTCTGACTGCCAAATTTTCAGGCATGGAAACAAGATGGTTGAGTATCTCTTATCTCAAATGTTTGGGAGAAGATATATTGGAATTTGGAATTAAAAGATTTTTTGGACCATTTGCATACACACATATATGAAAAATGAAATACCTATGGAATAGAACCTAATTATAAACATAAATGCAATAGTGCTAACTTATGCCATGCACTTATATTTATAGACACACATTTACATTTTACATGCTTCATATACATAGCTGAAAGAATTTTAGTTTTTACTGTTTTTAGTGCACCTGCATTCGGACTGCAAGCCATCACAGTATAATGTATAATGTCAAGTGTAGGAATTCATCTCTTGTGGCATGATATGGGCACACAGTTTCTGATTCAAGAGAATTTTAGATTTCAGGTTTGTGGACTAGGGATGATTAACCTGTATTTGCCAAATTAACAGAAAAAGTATGCTAATGATGACAAGGAAAAGAACTATTTCTGCAAGTTATGTTCAAGCTCTTGGATCTTTTCACTTAGCAGTTTTCTTTGTTTGGGGATTTGGGAGAGTATCTTTAAGACAGGGTCTCACTATGCAGCCAAGACTGGTCTCAAACTTGCAATGCAGCCCAGGCAAGCTGCCTGAACTATTTGAGTAGTTGAGATAGCAGATGCACACTACCATGCCTAGTCTTTTGTGTCTTGCTGGATGTCCTTTGGTGGAAAACACAAGCCGAGAAGCATCCTGACTTTGGTCATGTGTTTACTACAATGCCTCCTGGCTAAAGCTTTTCTTTTCTTTTT